>VXBB01015066.1:48104-80256 GCA_013399915.1 Illadopsis cleaveri
TTTTTTTTTTTTTTTTTTTAAATGCATTTTATGGTAACTTGCTGGAAGATCAGGAGGGCTGCTTCCAGTACTTTCTCCTCAGTGTTTTCAGTTTTTCATGTGTTGTGAGAAAATGGTGCCACTTGCCCTTGATTTATGAACATCAAACCAAATCGAATCAGAATTACGGGGCTGTGACTACTCAGCATTTTTGGGTGAAGGCAGATGTTGAAATAGGCATTTCTGTGTGCATCTGTACATCCTGTATGTCTGTAAAAACTCCTGTTTTCCAGATAAATGCCAGCTCCCTGTTTGTGATTCTTACAGGTCACTACTTTGAGACTAAGATAGTACTGCACTCTCTTATGGTGGGAACAGGTTCCTGTAGATAAACCACTCTTTATGTCCCCTTTTTGTGTTCTGCAAGGATGAGAAAGGAGCAGTATATCAGCTACCAAAACTACAGTCAAATATCAACTTGTGGCATTTGCAAGATGCTATTTTAAAGGTAGAATCTCTTTCCCTTTTTTCATGTTGCAGTTCCTAAGCGTGTTGGGAAGGGTGGCATTGCTGCCAATGGACATGCCAGAGGGACAGCTTAACGGCAGTAAATTTTTTATATTTTCCTTGCCTAAAACAGCTAGAGCAAACAGAAATAAGAAGGGGAGAAATTAACACTAATGCTTTTAAATAAATTATTGGATGGCCAAGAATTTCACACACATTAGTTTTTAAAAGATCTGTTCCTATGAGAAGCAGAACACACTATTTCTTTAAGCTATTTTTGAAAAATTCCCAAACAGCAAGGTAGTTCCTAAGTAGAAATGGCTATATTTGTCTACACATGGGCAAGTTTGTTACGGCTCTTACAACTTTGCACACAGAGAGTATTGCATTTTAAGTTAAATGCAAACATTTTTCTTGCTTGTAAAACTTCCTACCAAAGTCCATTCAGAACTTTCATTGCCCATAGGCAATGGGAATAATAATTCTCTCAGCAGTTTGTAGTTGTTTTGCTTTTTCTTTTTTTTAATGGGGTGTGTAAAACATATTTTTTGTCTTTATAGACACAAATGTATATATCCAAGTATAAAAAATAAATGTAAATAAATATATATCTTCAACTATAAATATATATATATTTATATATGCATTGCTAAGATCTGCATACAGTTTTTGGCTTTGCTTTACAAGTAAGACATATTTTGAAATGCCTCTCTGGGTAACTGTGTCCTTCAGTTTACACAGCTGTGTATTACACAGCTATTATATACTAGTAAAATATGTGCAAACTTTAATTCAGAAAAGGTCAAATGAATGCTTCCAAGAAAAAATAGCTTCCAGGTAATTTCCTCCATTTATTGGTATCAAAAGAATATAAGTTTTTTGTTTTTCAGAGAAAAAGAAAGCTATGAATGCACAAATGGTAAATAAAAAGGAGGGCATAAATCTGTAAACTGCTCTACAGATATGGTAGAAATATTTATTTCTCTCATTCATCGTTTCTTACAGTGCCTGTAGCATGCTAGGGGCTTTCAAACACATGAAGAAACACAACTGATCTTGTTCATATTAATCTCACTAACTCTAAGGGCTTTTGTAGAGTTTCATTTAATCAACTGACATTGCTGTCAAAATTTGGGAGAGTGAGAGAATCTGTATTCTGTGAGTACGTTATTATCCAGTGTTTCTACTTATGTATTCAACATGCAGATTGTGAGTCCACTCTAGATTATCTCTGAAAGGTCATGACAACCAGGAGAGATTCCTGAGGGCTGGAGGAAAGAAAATATCACTTCAAGATGAACCACAAGGAAGATCTGAATAAGGTCAGCTTTGCCTTGTTCCCTGGGAATGTGATAGAGAAAATCCTCCTGGAAATCATTTCTAAGGGGAAATTGGTGATCTGGATTAGTCACCATGGATGATGAGGAAATAGCAACTGACAGATGTAATCGCCTTCCGAAATAGGAAAACTGGCTTGCTGAATCAGGGTAGAGCAGTGGAAATCATTGGAGCTCAGTTATAATATGGATTTTCCCACTGTCCTACTAAGAAATTGTGTCTAAAGAAATAATGGTGATGTGGCTTGAAAACTGGCTGAACTGCTGGTCTCCAGGGATTAGCTCAGCTGGATGCCTGTCACTAAAGTGCCCCAGGAGACAATATTGCGTCCAGTCCTGTTTAGCACCTCCTTCAATGCCCTGGACAATGGGGCAAGTGCAGGTTCAGCAAGTTGACAGATGATGGAGAACTGGGAGTGCAGTGGTGTTTGATAGACAAGATGAGTGTGCTGCCTTTTTAGTGGGAGGCTGTGGCAGTCTGGAGCACAGAGCCAACAGGAATCTCTCTTGCAAATTACCTTTGCATGTGATTGTCTCTAGTTTACATCTGCTAGCACCTCTCTTACATGGGATGTAGTTTCACCCAGATAGCTTCGGACATGGGCTTCAGACATTGAAAAGATATTCACCCAGGAAACCTGCAAATGGGGAGGGAGTCCTGTAGAGGTTACCCAGGGCTTGCACACTGGGGAGTCTGAACTGTTTGTTGAAGCATCTGCTATCTACAGCATTATGTGATGTCTGTGATCTTTTGCTTTCCTGACATGTTGTGCTTTCTCAAATGTTCAATATTACACATATTTGGAAGGGATGGGTCGGGGAAGGGGATTTAATGGACCACTGCTGCCATCTATACAGTAGGACCTTTTCCCTGATGTTTGCTTTAAAAATTACATTTGTTTCCCAATAAAAGTTCTGTGTTGAAGTTCAACAGTATTTTTCCACTATAAGATTTTCAACACAGCGTCTTAAGCACTGGTATGTGACTCCATGTGATTTGTGCTCCTGCTTTGCTTCAGTCCCAAGTCAGGTTAATCTCCTAAAAGAAAATATTCAAGGCATGGTATGAACTTCTGCAATTCAGTACATCTGGGGAAGTTTGTCCCCAGCAGAGCTAAATTAAAAATAAACTGTTTGACTGTGAGTCAGACTGCAAAAAACGGGTGCATGCAGGCTTCAGAAAGACAAAGTATACATGCCAGCTGGCCTAATAAACCACATTTTGTTTTATACTTTTACCGCTGGGCTTGTGCAAGGAATGATTACATTGCTATTTTTTGAGTCATTTATTGAGGCTCTGCAGCACTGGAGAATAGTCAGCTTTGATCTGAAAAGAGATCCAGGTAATTGTGAGTTTCAGATGACCACATATTTCTAAGGCATCTGAAGAGAGTGGTTGATACTTGCTTGTAACATTGATGTGCAAGGTAGAGAATATGATTTTCTGGTTTTTGGCAATAATTCTGATGGCAGCATCAAGGTTGGAATTCTGTCTTTCTTTTCTGGCACTTCCATTACAATAAAGTGTAAAGCAGCCAGGAGTCAGCAATGGAAAAACCTGTTCCTGTATATTTCAGAAATAATTGCTAAAAAATCCCCATTTTTAATAGAATGCTCTCTTTGTCTCTTAATTAATTGATTTTTTTGTCTCTGAACTCATACTGGGCAATTTCTTCAGACTCTGGGTTGTCCTCTGGAGAAGATATGTCCTTTTTCTCTGACAGAGCATTCAGTATAAAGAGATGGAATATTATGGTTTTCTTTAGCACTGAGACTGGTAAACTCCTAGTGAATGCGATGGACATAGCCATGTCATCCTTTGGCTTTGTTTAATTCCAGGTTCAAATAATGTCCTGTCAAGAGAAACAAAAAATATACATGTATGATATACACACCTCCAGCACCAGTCGTGAGGACAATGACAGGAGAATGTGTGTGCATCCTCTTTCTTATCACCACCCATGCAGGGAGGTGTGTGTGTAAATCATTCCCCAGGCAAGTCAGCAAATAAGAAATCAATGATCAATGTAGCATACACAGATTTTTCTTGCTGCGAAATCTGCCCTTGGCATATTCATCAGCCCTTTTTTTAAGAAAGGAGGAGAAGGATCATTAAAGCAGGCATAATGAGTATTGGTTTTCAGTGTACATGGTTTTCATTCTCAAATTTTTGTCTCCTTGCTGCATGCTAGGGTTGAGAATATTCCTTGACAGGGTGCCTATGATTCATTGCCTGGATTGTTCAAAGTAAACACAGTGGCTTTCCTGAAACAGCCCAGTTTATCTCTGCTGGCAAACTGTAGCAGAGCAATACAATAAAGGCATATCTGCCACAGGTGGACTTACTTTCTGAGGATGCAGAGGATGCTTTCACAGCTGTCTGGGTGCTGTGGACTCTGCTGTCTTGCAGTCAGCTTTAATTTGTGGCTGAAGTTGGATAAAAATTCCACCAAAGTCAGCAGTATGGGAAATGTGCTGAACAAACACAGTCAGTCACCTGCTTTGAAGGATATATTCTTTCTGGCTAGCTTATGTTCCTGGTGAGATACTGTTTTAGAGAGTGCTTTGGGCATCTGCCCTCAGTAATTTCTGTGGCCTCTTCGGGAGAGTGTGTCCCCATGTTGCAAGCTGCTGAGGATATCAACAGCTTCCTGCACTCCTCGAACACTCCTAACATGTTACACAAATACAACATCATTGATCACTCACTGCCTGGGCCACGGACAGTTGCAGCACCCCAGAGAAAACATTTTGGTGGTGTTTATAATGCCTGCTGCCTTTAAGGTGAGGAATAATGAAAAGGGCAAAATGCTGCTGGACATAGCAACCTGTGTGATGTTAAAAGAAGTTGTCTGACGTCATCTTCTAGAAAGAATAAAGATAGCACAGATTTGCTAGGGGGAAAAATTCTAATTGCTTTAGGGGAAATTGTTATTCTAGTTAAAATAAGGCAAAATATGAATATCAGAGGGGAACAGGGATGGAACTGCTGAACAAATAATACTATCAATGAGCAGAAATTTATACTTGGACACCAGTGTGCAGTTCTTAGTCCTAAATTAGATCATGAGTGTGCGGCACAACCTCTCTGTAACTTGAGTCTTTTTGTGAAATCACTATAAAAAATTATAATGTTAAGGGTGAGCCATAAAATAAATCCATTGTTTCTTTATTACAGATGACTAAATACATTATTTGCAGTGTGCTATCCTTGTTGTGTCATGATGAATAATTATTGCTGCAATCCATTGTTTTCTGTTGTTTGTGTTCTAGTCTACCTGATACTTGACATCTAATTTCTGCCATTTCTTACATGCAATCTGTTCTACTTACCTGCCATTAACTTTATACTCTTCTACTCTGTTTTCACAGTTTTATTTTCCCTGAGTGGCTCAGAGAAGAACACAGGAGCTATAGCTAGTTCTTCTCTTTTTATTTTTGTGGTTGTATTCTTCTGCTCCTGTGGACATGCCTCAATAGCATCTATGTCATACAGAGAGCAAATAAAGAGATACCCATTGGGATGACCTTTGTAAGGAGAGTTGACAGTATCAAGGGAATGTTCAAAAGTACGTAAAAGATCACTTTAAAATAAAACAGTAGGAGCAAAAGCAAAATGAAGCTGTCCATTGATTTAAGCTCAGAACCATTTTAGAAGAGCTGAAAATGATTGCAAGTCTAGAGACTGTTTAACAAATTTAACCTCAAGCACTTCTATTTATCATTTTTGGCTGGTAGAATTAACTTCATTTCAGAAGCAATGACAGATGGACTTCTTGATTTATGATACATTTCAGCTGAGGCCTTAAATAGCTTCTTAAAACCCTTGTAGGAGAAATCTTATATATTGATCTACGGGAGGTTTGATCTCCAAGAGAAGGTAAGGAAAATTCCTCATGTAGCCACTAAGTCACATTTTATAAAGAAGATTCATCAATCTTGATTCTCTGTTTATTGTTTTTTAAAACAGATATAATCTTTCGTAGTGATACTGCTGTTAATAAAATGAAAAAAACAAAAAAAGAACCCCAACCAAACCATCAATGATTTTGAAAATGTTTTAGAGCAGCAACTTATTTTCCAAGACTGGTCATTTTGGTCCAAACATGGATTTATTCTTCTTCATATGGCTTAATTTTAGTGTTTAACAATGGCCATTTAACACTGGCAACAAGGACTCAGAAGCTAGGCAGTTAAAGAGTTTGGGAGCTGGAATTCTGGGCCTGTCTGGGAAACTGTTGTGAACATTGGTCCTTCTGCTGTCCCTAAAATAAATACATATCAGAAGTTCAGAATATTTTTCAAGTCGGCTTAATTATTTACACTTCTAATTTTCTTGGATGCACATAGAAGATTTACCTGGCCCTTAGCATTTGACTTTGTTTATCTTTCAGTCTCTTTCCTTTCCCACTGCTTTCTTATTGCTTTGATCTATTAAAATATGTGCTAGATTTGTGTTTTGGAAAAACAAACAACAAAGGAGGATTTTAGAGACCTTTCCCACTCATGTAGGAATGCTATACAGGGCATCAAAGAACATCAGGAATTAGCACTTGCAAGTGATGGTGAGGGCATCAAAAAAACTTTAAATCAGTAGCAAAAGGCTGATCAAAGAAAAACATGGCCCATTGCTGAGTAGGGCAGGTGCAGTTTTGAAACACACTGGGTGGAGATATTTGGTTGCTGTTTCGCCTCAATCTTCAGCAGCAATGTCTTCCAGGCCTCTCTCCTTAAAGAGATGGAACTGCCAACAGTGGATCAGGAATCGCCTAAGATCAATTCATTCAGACCCACAAGACTGGACAGGCTGCTTTGAAGTACTGAATAGAGTGGGGAAGATCCCCAGTGGCTGAAAGGAGAGCAAATGTTCACCAGCTTAATTTCAAACTAAAAGGACAACGAGAGAAGCAGCAGATTGATCAACCTCTCTTTTTTCTCTGCAAGTCATGGAGTGAGTCTCCTTGAAATGCATTTTTAGGCAGAAGATTGGGAAAGTCAGCATGGATTTAATAAAGGTATAGCATGTGAGTTCCTTTTAGAATAACATAGCTGAATTTGTAGATAAGGAGACAGCAGTAGATGTTTTTACCTTAATTTCAACAAGGCTTTTGGCACTACCATCCACAGTATTTTTGTATCTAATTGTTATGAGTTGACCCTGGTCAGCTGCTAAGCACCACAGAATCCTTCTTCCCCAGCAGGACTGGAGAGAGAACAGCAAGAGCAAAAGTGAAGAAATTCATCAATCAAGATCAACAATTTAACGAGTGAAGGAAAGAAGGGGGTAAACCACCCCTACACCAGGGGTGCAAAGGCAGTCGCTCACCACATCCCCCCAGCTCAGCAATGTCTCACAGGCATCTGAGCAGCAGCAGTCTCAGAAAACTGAGTGTGTGGAGAGGAGCTCTGCAGAGGAAGACATAAATGTCTTGGTAGACCCCAGCTAAATGTATCAGTGTGCCCTGGCAGTAAAGAAGGTCCAAGAGTTTCCTGGATTGTATTATCAGCCAGTAGATTGAGGGAAGCAACCCTTTACTCAGTACTTTTAAGACCACATCTAGAATAGTGTCCTGTTTTGGTTCCTTAATTCAGGAAAGACTGTGTTGGGGGGACCTAATAGGAACTATCTCAAGATTCAGGAAAAAAACCCAACCGAACAAGAAAAACCAGCAGGATGTAGGTGAGTTTAAATCCCTATCAGGATATTAATACATGGAATTAACCGTGATTTTTTTCTTTCTTTATGAGGAAAATGGTTTGCTGAAGAGCATGGATATGGCTACTGCCTAAGCCAACATTGTTTCTTCACAGAGAAGATCACCTGTAGGGAATTCCAAACTACTAAGGCAAATCAACTTTGATGCACTTAAGAATGCCTCCTGAGTGCCATTAGATAGCTACAGACTGTCTGTATCATGTTTCATAAATGCTTGCAGGATTGCACTGAGGCAAAACAACCAGGCGTGAGACCAGCTGTGAGCACAAAAACACAGGTACCTGCTGCACAAAAGCTTTTGGATGTTCAGACTTAAGCCTATTTGTCTACATCTATTGCTTCTTTTGTTAGAGACAATAAAAAGTGTTGCTTTGGTTTTCTGAATCCTGTCAGTGAGAATGCACAGCAGGGTGGATAAAACCTATCTTACAAGCCGGTAATGTAATTTTCTTAAAATGGGGAAGCCAATCTGCCTGATTTTTCAATGTTTTTTGTCTTAATCTTTGGGAAACAAAAATATGAGGAGAAAATGAAAAGTATGAAATTGAATAAACAACTAATTTCTTGTGTTTCACTTCTGAGTTTCTGTTAATCTTTGCATGAAGACAAGCAGCTCTGGGGTGCTGCCCTTCCAGTGGGCACTGCCTGAGGCAAGGCTGATCAGCACCGAGATCAGGTCTCCAGATCACAGGTGATAATAAAAAGACAATATTCATTTTGTTATTGAAGTACAGTGTCCTTAAATTCTTCCCCGGGATGTTTCTCCTTTGCCTCCAACAGTCTAAAAGCTGTTAATTTTATTACTGCCCCTGAGGGCTGGAATTTGAACCATTCCACTAGGTAAACTGGAAAATACCAACACTGAAATACCAGATACTCTGTATTTTAATTGACCTATTTATTTTTCTTATTTCAAGAGAAGAAAGTAATGAACTAAACATGTTTTCTGACAATCCTAATTCTTTGTTTGGTTGGGAATTAAGGATGATATAATTCTTACTTCACATCAGTACTTGCCTGTTAACATTATTGCTCCATGAAGTGCTTGCTCTGGGTCCTAGGTAGTAGGAGCCCTTCAGGTATAACCGCATAGAAATATATGTGCAAAAATCAAACCTCTGTGGTATACACTCAGTGGATTGGCATTAAGTCTTCAGGGAGCAAAAATGTTGCTTACTCCATCTTCAGCATGAGATGCTTCAGGAGCTGTACATCGATTTCCCCCCAGACTGCCCAGTCTGTACAAGAGTCCCCTGTCAGAGTCAGGCATGCTGCAGCATAAAGTTCTGCATAAAGCTGCCTGGAGCTCCCTCAGTGCTCAGCTAGTCTGCCCTGACTTATCTAAGGTGAATACAAGGGTGCAGCCTTTTCACTTGGCAAGATTGTCAATTTCAGTGAGATTACTGCAGGAACAGAGGGGGAAATAAGCCAGCCATCAGTCATTGACCTTCATTTAGTAAAAGTAAACCATGGCCACCTCTCCTGCCCCCACACAGGGGAGAACAAATTTACCCACAGTGGCTATTTCCACATTTTGAGTAGTAAAGAAGTGTGGTCTGCATGAGATTGTAGACTGACTCTACCTCTACTCTTGAGCATGGCTATTTTGTCTGTCTTCAGTAACATTTTAGGAGTTCCATCTTAGCTCTTAACAGGACTGCAATCTTTTGCAAGCAAAGATGTTAAAATCAACCACCAGCTTGCGGGAGACACTTCAGCAGAATAGCATCAGAGGAATAGTTTATGGTCCTATTTCTTTTCATGGGAAAATCACGTTTTAAAAAAAGCCAATGAAACAACCCAACAGGAAAAAACAACACAAATGAAAATACTGGGTTACAATGGATCCCATTATCTTCTCAGATATAGTTTTGGATAATGCAAGAAGAAGAAACAGGTGATGCCAGAATATCTATGGATAGTTTAGAGAGAGCTGTACCTTTTTAAGGTGTACATACAGTTTGAGTACTGGAAAAGAAAATTCTCGATTTAAAATATGTTCTAGTTTTATTACCTTTAAATAGATCATTCTATTTTATTGCCAGCTATAATTGTTAAGGCTCATCTGCCTTCAGATACTTAGTCAACAGTGTACAATTTTGTAGGTTTCAATACTGAGCAGCAAAAATTTTACCTGCATATATCCTTCCTTTTGCTTCCTGGTAAGCAAAATGTAAGAGGTTGGGCTGAGAGCATGAAGGAAAATTATCCTTAAAGCTCAGAAGAATTTACATAATCCAGATCAATTTAAATATGGCTTGGGAATTTAGATATTCTCAATTATTTACAAAAAATAAGGTTTGGAAGTGTTAAGCATAGTTCTCGTGGTAAAGCTTTTAAAGCTGTTTTCATTCACTTTTAGGATAGGAAAAAAACATGTTTAATATTTGGAAAAATAATTTTGAGTTCTGTGAGGTAGAAAGGGCTAAATATTTGTGTTGCAGTGGAATGATTGCACTGCTTTAAAATATAAAAAAATCAGCTAAAATTCAAAATTTGAGTCTTGGCACATAATAACCAGAATATATCCATCAACTTTGTATTTATTTACTTTGTATTTCTTTATGATTTCTACTTTTTTACAGCAATTGAATCAGTGAATGACATTTCCCCTCTTTCTTATTTTCTCCAGACTTTGAGTCATCACTGTTTAAATTAGCATCTTGATCTATCAATGAAATGATGAAAACTACTTTGCACGCCATTGTAGTATTATGTAGTGCTAGCAACATAAAACTTGAGTCTGTGTAAAATCTTACATGCAAAACCTGATGAATTAGATAATAATATTTCCTATACATTAAAATATAAAAGCTGCAACTCAATGGCAGATGAACCCATGAACCCATGCACCTATTATGTTGCAGTGTGATTCTGAAAGCAGTCAGGTTTTGTTAACTGAGCCACAGCTTCAATCTTTAGTATACCTCTGTTCTCCTCAAATATTCCTCAAGTACTCCACAAAAAGCTGAGAAGCCTCAGACAGTGTTGAAATGGCTGTCCTCACTTTAGCAGTTCTAGTGTGGAAAAGGGCCTCTTGGACATTCAGTCATACTATTCTTGTGAAAAAAAGTTGAGTATATAATGAAAAGTGAATTTTCTGCAGTTTTTATTTCACTCAGAAGAGCAGGGAACAAATGCAACTGCTAAAGTTGCAAGGCTTCAGCTTGTAAGTCTTAAGATTTTAATTTCTTCTAGGAGCTTTCTGCTACTAGAATTACTGTCTGAAGACTCATAATCACTTCACAATCACTTAACTTGGGTCCTGGATGTTGGTCAGAGCTATTGGCAACCATGTGCTACCTGAGTCAGGTAGGTTTCACAAAATAACTCTGCAAGAAGTCTTTGGACACAAACAGCTGTAATAAATCTGGTTGCTTGAGTGCTGGCAGCCTGCTGCTTCTATCATTTCCATGCTAACCATGCATATGGATAGCTCATCCAAAAAACATATCCCACAATTTTGTGTTGTCAGATTCACAACAATGGATTCATGGGGACTGTGTTCTTTCAATTTGTGATATCTTTTTGATTTCTACATGCTGCAGAGAAACACCAAAATGGAATAAAATAAATTAAAAAATATCCAAGAATGAAAGTTTTACAGCTGTGGCTTGTGATGATCTTAAGACACCTTCAAAGAAAGTTTTTAGTTGATTCACTGAAAATATGATGTGAATATTTATGATATTGATAGCAGGCACTAATTCATAGGAATGGATTGTGGGAATTCCCTCTCATCAGTTTACAAAGAATTTACAAGCCATTTTTCTGGATTAAAATTCTGCAGTAAGCCTGCTCTTCTGTACTGATCTCAAGTGTCAACTTGCTGCTGTCAGTGATTATCAGCTGCCTTTACTGCTGTTTAGTTTGTTTAGGTTTAGTATTCAGTGTTATCAGCCTACTGAATCGACAAATCTGACAGATGTTGTGTTTGTGCTTGCTGCAGCCATAGATAACCACCTGGTCTCTATAACTCAAGGAGAGATTGCTCCATCACAGCATTTCATTCTGTTCAACCCGTTTTCTCTGGAAAGGGAGAATTTGCCAATATTTACCTCAGCATAACATATTCCCAGTTAATAACGGGACCAATTCAATGCCATGCTGCAAATTTATCACTGCATAATCTTTGTTTATTGCTTTCAGTCATTTTGCAAAGTCTGCATTAAACAGCCTTTCCACTTGCAAAGTGACTGAAAATCTTTACACGGTAATAAAGGGAAATTTAAGTTGAATGCTGTTGTTAAGTGCAGATTATTGACCATTACCTTCAGGCCTGGGATAGAAACTGACACAGGATTCTTACTTCATCCATCTGGGTGCTCCTTTTCCATCCTGGGAAAGTATCTTAATCCATCCCTGCACTGACCCTCGTGACCACAAAAGCTTGTCTGAAGGCAAAACAATTGCTCTCTAAATTGAAGTGTTCATTAGAAAATTCTGGAATAACCACTGAAGTTCACACATACAGATCAGTGGTTTTACTTTGCTCTGGAAGAAGGATACTTCTCTGCAAGCCTCAGGCTGCAGGGCACGCCTGGAACCCCTCACCAAGCCAGGGAAGTGGGAGGCAGTCTCAAAGCAGGCAGGACATGGGGACTTATTTAGGATCTGTGCTGCCAAGTAAGGGAACTGTGAGACACGGTGCTAAGACATGCCAGTGCCCAGCAGCCTGGGCTGCATCCAAAGCAGAGTGGCTAGCAGGGTCTGCAGGTCGGCTCTCACCAGAGGGAGGGGATTCTGCCCCTCTACTCTGCCCTCGTGAGACCTCATCTGCAGTGCTGCACCAGCTCTGGGCTCCCCAGGACAGGGAGGACTGAGTCCAGAGGAGGATTGGATCCAGAGAAGGGCCTCAAAGATGATCAGAGGGATGGAGCACCTGTTCTATGAACACAAGCTGAGAGAACTGGGGTTGTTTGGTCTGAAGAACAGACAGCTCCAGGGAGACCTTATTCCAGTTGTTCAGTAGCTAAAGGGGGCCTACAAGAAAGCTATAGAGGGATTTTTTACTGGGGAATGTAGTACTAGGACAAGAGAAAATGGTTTTAAACCGGAAGAGTGTGGATTTAGATTAGAAACTAGGAAGAAATTTTTCACTGTAAGGGTGGTGAGGCACAGCAACAGGTTGCCCAGAGACGCTTCAGCCCCAGAAATGTCAAAGGCCAAATTGAATGGAGCTTTGAGGAACCAGGTCTATTGGAAGGTCTCCTTGGCCATGTCAGGGAGGTTAGAATTAGATGATCTTTAAGATCCCTTCAAACCCAAACCACTCTAAGAATTGAATTCTTGATGATTTCCAGTTGGACATACTCCTTGAGCATAGCTATCATCTGCATCTTATCTCTAAGAGGGGTCATGGTTCCTGTGCATAATCTCTCAAATTTTCATTTCCCTGTCTCACGTGCTGCTGCTTCTTCTGCCTTTATGGGACATTGTATTCAATCAGAACTGTGAAATGTTGATGTGGGAGAAGTTTGCAATCTGGGGGATGGAGATCTGTTACTGCCCATTTCTGTAAATCTGTGTGGGCAACGAAAATACTACTGCAAGTGGAGCATTTCAAGTGCTACAGAGCAGTGGTGGAATCTCTTCTCTTGGAGGTTTTTGGAATGTACCTGAACTAGATCTCAAATAACCTGATCAAGAGTCTAAGAGATAATGTAGATGTAGAGAGAATATGTATGACTGAGCATATGACTGAGAGTATTTCTTATCAGCTGTCATCACTGCTGCAGGAAAAGTGGTTGAGGCTAAGACAACTCTGTCAAGGTTTCAGCAATCTGTCTCTTAAAGGGAGGAAATAGAAAGCACTGCTGTTTCCAACAAACAAAAGGCCTGCTTTTCTTATCAAGCCTTTTTTTATTCTTTTACAGTTGAAGGAGATTTCCATCATAAGTTATATAGAAATACATAGTTCATAGTCTTTTTTTTTTGCAGTGTCGTGCACACTAGAATGTTTTTGAAGTTCACCCGCTGGTCTTGAAAATTCTGTGTATTTAAATGTGTGTTTTAATTTTATTCTGTATTTCTCCCAAAGCATAAGGGTTTTAGTGTATTCAAATGATTAACAAATATTGGCAGTCAGGTCTTTGTTTTTTCAGCTTGCATTCTAGGTGTTAGCATTATTCAATTTCAAATGATTGAGATAATGATCTCTCTCCCTGTAGCATGTTACTTTATCTAGCCTGTACAGCCCACTTTTCTCTCAGTTAAGTTATGTGCCATGGGAGTTTTTGATGCTGATAAATAATAAAATTGAAACACTGGCTGATTTCTTTGTGCCTGTGGCAAATTCAGATTTGAAAAATTATTCCTGGATTTAAACGTGTAATTGTAAATTTTTCATTTTATATTTGTTAGAAGTATGTACTCACTAGAAAAAATAGATTCCTTGGGCTTTAAAAGGAAATACACATATTCATTTTTAATTGTTCTCAAGTGGAACTGTGAAATAAGTTTGATTTTATATCATAAAGAAAATAATATGAGTTTAATTTTATACCATATTTGAAAGCAATTCTTCTATATTTATAGCTAAAGTTCAGTACAATATTTGATATAAATGAGGCTTTTGTTTTACTGTTCAGAAAATATTATTTCAAAATATGTTCTTCTAGAACCACTCGAAGGTTTTAAAACTAGTGGATCCCTTTCCAACATTACTTTTTTTCCACAGTGAAAATAAGGTAGCGTTGGGAATTCCTAGTTGAAAAACCTCCTTTTCTGGAAGTCTCTAGTCCAGCCTCCTGCTCAGAGCACTCCTACTACAGTCAGCATTACCTTGGGTTAACTGTGACACTGTCCTGCTCTCCTGCAGTCTTAAAAACTGCTATGGGTAGGGGCGGACATGTATCTGTACATACATGAGTATAGTTTTTCTAAGTTTAGATTTCCTTTTCAAATTAGATTTTATATTTCCATTTCAAATTCTGAAACTGTTACAGCTATACAAAGATAATTAATGTAGCAGAGTGAAGATGGTATCTAGTAAATTTTGGTATAATTTTAGTAAGTTTTGCAGTTTTGATGATGGTCTTCTAACAAATTGTTCAGGACCTGTTCTTAATGCTTTTGAAAGCAGGGGAAAAGAGCAGATTTAGATGCAGTCAGAGCCACCTGCTTTAGCATCAGCAGAAATTTTCCATGCAAGTACATTTCTACCACAGAAATGCTGATGCACTGGAGGTGAAACACCCTGTGGAAATGTGTCAACACTAATAAAGCTTTCGAAGAATATTAAATATCTTTCTTCCTTCTTTTGGGCCAGTTTGGCTTCCAGCCTCTTTCCTCCTCAGCAGATCACTCACAGGCTGCTGTAATGAAAGGCCTCCAGATTCCCTTTGGAACCAAACCAACCTATACAAGTGTTTCACTTCCATTAGATTTTTTTAGCCTCTTGACATTTCCTTCTCTCTGCTGGACAGATTTGTCTCAGGTTTTGCAGGCAGGCAGAAATTGCTTTCTAGACCAGGCCTTGATCAGAGCTTCTGTGGGCAGATCTACTCTACAGCATCTGAAAATCAATAAAAAGGGGGAGAGGAGCTGCTTTCCCATAGTTTGTAGTGTTCTGCCTGTTCTCAGGTATGGAATAGGCACTGTAAGATTTGTGCGAGATGGCATGTGAAATGAAACTTCGGAATAGTAAACCAGTCAGGATTTAGGTGCTTTTTAGAGATAATGCTAAGCCTCTAAAACAGGACACATTTTTGAATATAAAGAAATAGTGTGCTTTTAGGCATGTTATTTGGCTGGCAAGCAAGAAATAAACTAATTTATGAGAGTCTGTAATATTTCAGTGTGTCTACACTACTTATTACGGGTGATTTCTTGCCTGTCTTAAAAATGAGAAGAAAGTTTCATGACTAAAGATCTCATTATATGCTATTGTACCTCTATAGTTTTAATATTTAAACATCTCTGCAGTGTCTTGATTATGTGAAGAACTGGTCTTAAAAGTATTGCTTATTCTTAGGGAGCAGTTTTTCTTAGTATCCATTGTATGTCCTGATTTCCATTGCTTTCTGCAAATATTACTTAAAATTTTGTAGTATACCATTCTTAATATGTACTGGTGTTTTTACTGCATAATCATACATTTTCTCTACTTAAAGAATCGTAGTTGTTGGAGAATAATCAACTGTTACCATCTCTTGCTAAACTAGAAAACATTAACAGAGAACATGCGTGGTGGTTCAGAAATTTCCCTTTTTACTCCACTGCAAAGGGGGAAATAAAAAGTATATTAAACTGATACAAGTGAAGTTTTTGAAAGGGATGGGATAAATGTTTATTTTTGTAGTGAGATGAGAGAGATGCATGACCACAAATTGTGTGACAGCATGTTAGTAGGATTTCAAAACTTGCGGACTTGTTTCTGGTATTAAGACAATGTGATTTTCTTAGAGGAATTTACTCTTGGTATGGTATGTAGAAGTAACTTTTCTACTTTAACCAAAAGCAGGTTTCTTCTAAGTCATTGGACACCCTCTTGACAAATTCCAGTTTATCTCTGGATCTCCCTTTCACAACAGATTTCTTTGCAAGTTTTCACGTCTTATTATCTGAAAAAATTTACAGGGAAACATCACATGGGAAAGAAGCAGAGATTCTGTGGCTGCAGTTACAGGCAGAGATATGGGTTCTTACCAACATCAAAAGGACTATGATAGCACTCTAAAGGCGTTTGGAAGTAGACAGCATAGATTTATAATGGGGAATTGGAGTCTGACAGTCTGACACAATTTGATGAGTGGCTTGGCAGGTGAGGACAGAGCACTGGATGTTGTTCATCTTGAATTTAGAAAGGTTTTCAACATTGCCTCCTACAACCTCCCTCTTAGACAAGCTGATGATGTATAGGGTAGACGAGTAGACAGTGATTGAAAAGTAGCTGAACTGCTGGGCTCAGACTGTTGTCAAAAGCAGCACAGAGCCCAGATGGAGGTCAGGCATTAGTGGTGTGCTCCAGTGGCCAGTAGTGGGTCTGATCATGCTTAACATCCTGAATGACCTGGACAATAGGGCAGTGCACTCTCACCATATCGACTGATAATGCACAGCCAGGGCAGGGAGGTTAGTGATTAGTTAACAAGCTGAATGTCCTGTCTTTCACAGGGAGCTTGACAGGCTGGAGCACAAAGCTAGAAGGAGTCTCATGAAGTTTAGCAATGGGGAATGCCAAGTCCTGCACATTGAGAGGAATAGTCTCACAAACTTTAACAACAGTAAATACAAAGTCTTGAATACCAGGAGGAACGACCCCATGCACCAGCATAAGCTCAGGGCTGAGTGGCTGGTGACCAGCTCTGCAGACAAGGACCTGGGAGTCCTGATGGAGAACAAAATGACCATGAGACAGCAGTGTGTCTATGCCACACAGGCTGCATGAGAAAGCTGTTTCCCAGAATCACAGAATGTTGGGTTGGAAGGGACCCACAAGGATCATCCTGTCCAAATTCTGGTCCTGCATAGGACCATCCCCAAGAGTCACATCATGTGCCTGAGAGCATTATCCAGAAGCTTCTTGAACTCTGTCAGGTTTGGTGGTGTGACTATTTCCTTGGGGCCTATTTCAGTGCCCAGCCACCCTCTGAGTGAAGAACCTTATTCTAATATCCAGCCGAAACCTCCCTTGACTCTGCTTCAGGCCATTCCCTTGGGTCCTGTCACTGATAAACAGAGACAAGAGATGAATGCCTACCTGTCCCCCTCATGAGAAAGTTGTAAGTGCAATGAGGTCTCCCCTCAGTCTCCTCTTCTCCAGGATGAACAGACCTAGTGACTTCAGCTGCTCCTCATACGGCTTCCCCTCAAGGCACTTCACCATCTTTGTTGCCCTGCTTTGGATGCTCTCCAGTGATTTAATGTCTTATATGGTAGCACCCAAAGTCAGCATACAGGACTCGAGGTGAAGCCACCCCAGTGCAGAGCAGAGCAGGATAATCCCCTCCCTTGCCTGGCTGTGATGCTGTGCCTGACGCCCCCTGGACATATTTGGCCCTCCTGGCTGCCAGGGCACTGCTGACTCATGTTCAACTTGTCATCAACCAGGACCCCCAGGTCCCTTTCCATGGCACTGCATTCCAGCGTCTCATTCCCAGACTGTACCTACATCCAGGGCTGACCTGGTGCTTTCCTTTGTTCTACTTCCTATGGTTGGTGATTTCTCAGCCCTCTAATTTGTTGAGATCTCCCTGCAGGGCTTCCCTGCCTTCGAGAGAATTGAGTCTGCCCAGGGAGGTGGTGGAGTCACCATCCCTGGATGTGTTTAAAAAGAGACTGGATGTGGCACTTGATACCGTGATCTAGTTGAGGTGTTAGGGCTGGGTTGGACTCCATGATCTTGAAGGTCTCTTCCAACCTACACATTCTGTGATTCTGTGATTCTGTGACAGCTCCTGCCCATTTTATATCATCTATCCGTTCCAGTCCTGCATCCACGTTGTTAATGAAGATGCTGAAGATGGGCAGAGGGTGCAGCCCTGTGGAACCCCACTAGTGACAGGCCACCAATCTGGTGTCACCCAGTTCACTGTAACCCTTTGTGCCTGGCCCATTTCCAGCAGGTCAAGGAAGGTGAGACAGATCAGGTCTGTTCTGCCTGGTTTTGGTCTCTTTGGTGCAAGAAGGGCATGGGCAAACTGTAGCATGTCTAGGAAATGGTCATGGAGCACGTGTTGCAACAACAAAAAAAACCCCAGTTGATTTATATAATATTTATTTTGTTTGTTTTGTTTGCTTTTATGAACTGGTTTTATTTATCACTTGTTTCAATTTATTTATTTACTTTCTAATTTATCTTGCAAAATAAATTTTATTATGTAAAACAATGAAATCTCAAGCCAAAGCAAGAGGCATAAATAGAAATAACTGGTTTTGGTTTTAATCTGTTCTTTTGAGAGCTATTTTGGCTGAGATGCATGATATGCCCTCCTTTTAAAAAAAAAAATTCAAAAAATGATGAAAGACTTCAATGTTTTGAAAAGTGAAGAGAGTTGTCATGCCTTAAGAACTACGGCCACATAATCTGTAAAATCCAAAGCATATGACACCAAATTTGATTTTAGAATGAGGCGTTATTACATCAAGATTGAGCTCATAATAAAATAATAATGGAAGTGGATATTTCATATTTTTGATATATAGTCCAAAGATAATTTTAAATCATATAAAAATACTGGTTTCTTAGGATGTCTGTGTTGAAAAGCATTTCAGGGAAAGACAGGGTAGAGTTAAGAAAATGAGAAGTGCAATAGACTCCTAAATGTATTTTCCACACTAAGCAAATAAACCTCAAGTTTGTTGTGCCCTAAAGCCAAGAGTTAAGCTTTAAGTTTTCCTCAGGTGGCAGCTAAAAAGAAGCAGCACAGTTTTAGTACAGGATCCTACAGGCACAGTTCACGCTTATCAAGAGTGATTCCTTGTCCTCCCCTGTCTCACCCCAGGTCAACAAATAAAGTGAATTCTAAGTTAAGTGACCTGCTTCTGGTAATACTCACTGTCTTGGGATCACACCCTACTGAAAATGTTTGAATTAAAAGGTCCAAACATAAATGTTTTATAAACTATATGAAGAACCTTGTTGTAAAGAAACAACCTGTTTTGTTCATTTGTGATGAATTGCTGCAGACTGGCCCCTTTACAGCTGTATGTTTACACACAGAATGAAGCAAAATTAAAGTGCCATCGAAGTCCTCTTCATTATGCGCTAGCAAAACCTGACCTGGTATGTGTTTGAATGCCCTGTTGGGGCACTCAGAATTGCAGTCTGCCGCTTCTTCATGATAAGTAGACAAAAAAAGATGAGACTTTTATTTTTCTGGAAATAGACAGCCACGTGATCTCTGAGACTTGTTTTCTCTTCCTCCATGGGTGCCTGTGGACTTGGGTTGACTGCCCCCTCTAAACTCTGTGCAAAAATTGGTGTTGTTTGATGGGTTTAGTGGGGAGCAAGTGGTGAATGCAATTATGTTTCCACCTTCATCTGTGCAAGTACCACTCCTGGATACAGGGTACAAAGGAAGCTGGAAGGAATGAAGGGGTCCTCTACGAGACCCCCCAGCCAAGTCACCATAGAATCAGTACTTGGAAACTGCAGCTGAGCTGTGACATGACAATATTTTGAATTCAATTCCTCTCACAGTACACTATTTGTGTCTTCTCAGCTGTCTGGTTTCATGCAAGTCAGTATGAGCTTGGTTTTGAGGGAATTGATAGCACATAGTCAGGCCTCAGGAGAGTAAGGAAAACCAGATAGGTCTGTTTGCTTATGCCTCATCTAAGTGCTAGAATGTTAGCTGAATTGCTTCAGAAGTGATAGAAGGGCACAAATGGAGCACAAGGAGAAAAACATACATAGCAAAAACATGGATGAAAAACAGCAAAGGCCCAGAAACACATCAAGAGGCTGAGTGTGGTTAAAAGAGACAGCAGAGCTCTCTGTTACTGACTTATTTGTGCAAAACAATGCTTTTCACGTTCTTGAATTTCTGGAAAGGTGCTGTTTATTTAGCAATATCTCCCATAATCAACCAACCAGAAGAGGCCCTTGGTTGCTGTCTGAGCCTGTCCCACCTTTTCAAGTTTCTTTCAGTTCTTCAGGTCTCCCTCATTTTCCTGGAAAAAATTACTGAAGCTTGTTACGCTTCACTTCACAGGCACTGTCTCTTCCTTGCTACTTTTTCACATCTGTCCCAGGGGTGATGAAGCGAAAGAAGCTTCAAAGCAATAGGAAGATGGAAATGTCAGAATAAAAGCAGAAGCTATTGCAGATTTTTTTTTCAGTGTTGTTTATTTAATGTGTGAAGGAAATTCATAAAACTATATTTACCCATATGCCACTTTTTTCAAATAAGATAATCTGTTGGTTTTTGGAGACAATCTAGTTTACCTGGCAGCCTAAGAATTAAAAAAAACCCACAAAATCCCTTGTATTTAATTTTACATTCAGTTGCCTTTCTCCTTATATCTAAATAAATAATTTGTTTGAATGATACAGGTTTTGGAGTAAGGTTATCCCTACACACAGAGGCTTTATCAAAGTACAGAATGTGTATTTGTATTAATGGGATGGTTCACTGGCAGGATTTTCTGTCTAGTGCCAGAGTTCTCTATCATCAGTGATTATTTCTGTCATCACATGCTTTACTTATTTATTTTTTGGCTGACCTTTTGTAAGCATCACCTTTCATTATTAAGTGTTAGTCGGAAAAATCCTGACTTCTAAACTGCACACTTCTTCAGTTCTTACAAGCCATCAACTGTTGATGAAAAACAGAAAAGGATTGCCTTGTGAGTAAGGCTTTTGTAGAGTGTTCAGAAAACCTGTTTTAATTTGTGGTTTTGCCAAACATTTCTTATGTGGCCTCTGGACAATTGTGTAGGCTCAAAATCCAAGCTGTGTAAACATGATAGTGATCATTCTATCATTTAGTATTAACCTTGCTCCTGCATTACAAGGTTTTCAGAAAATTCTTTAATAAGTTTTACTGCATTTGCACTATGTAGAACAGTGGCCCAAGGGTTCCTTTAGGTCCACAGTAACACAAAGGGTTGTGTTAGAAGCAGAAAATCATCCCTCTTTGTACAAATACACTCTATGGAAAACAATAACTGAGCCTGCCAAGATTTGCCCTGTATGTATGGCATTTATGTCTTGTACAGTCATACATACCAACTATTTATAATTTCCTGTCATTTATCCAGGGATGGCTCTAAGAATAGAAGGAAGACAGTGAAGAAAACTTTTCTTCATCAGACTCAATCACTCATAAATATTAGTGTAATAGGTCTGTATCTGAACTGGTAATCCTTTATTAACTCTTCATTGGGGATAACATGCTGTCCCCTGGACAGGACAGTGCTATAAGTGTCTGGAATAAGTTGAAGGCTGAAATGAGTCCCTGGTGCACCAGTTTGGAGAGAGTGCTTAGAAGGTTTACATGCATTTAATGAAAATGTTGTCCAATGTCAGAAATGCAAGTTACAAAAATTATCAGGTTTATTAAGAATTACATAGAATTCCTCCAGGAATGAAGGGATATAATATCTATCTGTATTAATTCCATCTGAAGCTTCAAAATGAAACTGAATCACACTCCATATCTTTATTTTTCCTTAATAAACATAAATAAAATTGTATTTCTGTAATGAGAAACACATGGATTTACACTCAAAACGTAATTTCTGACTTCCCATGGAAAGCTCTCCAAGTTCAAAGAGGAACTAATGGAATAATTTTGCTTTCAAGTTACTTTGAAATACTTAATTTGACTGTTATGTACTCAGAATCCAGCACTGCCATGAGCTAATTTCCAGAAAAGTAATAAAAAGACTGAACTGTTTACCATCTCCTATACTACTATATTGAGTAGAATATCCTGTCCTGGCCTCTGTGAAAAGCTATCACCTGAAGTAAAATCCCTGCATCCTCTGCTTGGGTTCTCACAAACCCTGGTAATGATCACTGGGATTTTGTGCAGTTTTTCCAGAAGGTGAGACTTCATGCGGCTCTCCCTGAATCTGAAGAAATCCCTATGGCTGTTTGTGAAGCAGATCATTCAAAGCACTTGCCTGGAGAAATGTGTTACACATACAAGCTAAGAACTGGGGAGTTTCACACACAAATCAATTTTGACAAGAGCAGACCAGAAACAAATGCTCAAGTTAGTTTAATATTCCACCCAGGCAGCCCATGTGGAGAGCTGACAAGCACCCCCCTGGCTTGGACTGTTGAAAGGTGTCAAAGAATTCTCAAAATTTGGCAGCACTTTGTGCAGCTGCAATCATTGACCAGACAGCACCTGAGCCCGGGCAGTTCCTGAAGGAGATTGTACACACAAAGTCATGTTAGAATGAAGGCTGAAGCACTCACAAATCTGATTCAAAACTTGCAACTCTTAATGGTGCAATATTCAAGAATTCATGTTTTTGTAATTGAAGATCATTAGGGAAGCTGCCAGAGAACTTTTTCTTCTCCTGGTAAGAGAGCTCATGGTGTAGCAAAATCATTTGATTCACATAAGATTCTATTTTTCGAAGGGTTTTTTTTGTATTTTGAGATAATTTCTTTTTGCCACTGAAGGAGATGGAAAGCAAAAGAGATGCTGAAGTATGTATTGTGTAGAACTTTGTCAAGTCATGCATGGACAGCATTGTAATTCCTCTGGTTTTGTCTTTTTGAGGTCCTCTGGGGGATAAATCTTACTAGAGAAATCTACATTAAGAAATCTTCTGGCATCTGTAGCAGGGGACAGAAAGGAGACTAAGCAAGGAATGACAAAGCACAAGGATTTAAGGCATCAGCCTTAACTTTAGGAGCAGATATTTCATTGGCAGGAGCTGAAGCAGCCCCAGCTTTAGAAAGAACACCTACTGAACTGACATGTGGAGTCATGTTGGACAATTTCTCACTTGTGGTCTCTGGAACAGAGAAAAATGTTTTCAAGGAAGCTGCAAAAGTAGTACAAAGGAAAATAAAGGTTATTAGGTGTTATCCTTTGACATAAACATTATATGCCTATCTAGCCTATCTGAAGTGTCTGTTTATCTACCTTACAGAATAGTTCAGAATAGTTCATTCTAGCTTTAGTCTTTATTTAACCCCATGTTTCTTTGTTCTTTATTTTTTCCTGTGTTGTTACAGTCCTCCTGCTGTTCCTTGATAAGCTGCTTTCATGAGTCCTATTTTTCCAGCTCCATCCATTCTTCTTGCTTGCCTGGAGCATTTGGAACTCCGCATGCTATTCCAGGTGTCCCCAGCTTGTTTGTCACCATGTACTACAATGCCTCCTGTACTGAGAACCATTCTCCAATACCTTCCACTATCCTTCAGCATATCTTGCATGTCTTCCGATCACTCAATTATTCTGCTGTACATAATGCTTGACTGAGGCTTGCAGTGAGTGAGATTGTAGGCAGCAGTGCAAACCAAGGCAACCTGGAGAACAGAAACTACATTCAAGGTGCACCCCTCTGTGACTCTTTCCTAATCCTGTCAAGGTTTTCATCAAGCTGGAGGGTGATGGCTCTGCTGGGAGATGCACTGTGCTGTGCCAATAACTTGGATGTGCTGGAATCTGAGAGTCCTTCATTGGAAATGACACACTTCAGAGTATTTGTAAGTGCTATTACTAAGAGCCTGTCAAAACTAATTTTGAGGGAATGACCCTTAGTTAAAGTTGAAATTACTTTAATAAAAACTGAAAGGAGGGAAAAAGCATCTGAGACATTTTCCCAGGTATGTGAGTGGATTCTTCTTCCCCACTCCCTGGACAACTTGATCTCCAGTTCCAAACAATTCAGTTCTTAAAGACATCATTGTGCAGTTTCTGCAGGTATTCTACTATTAAATGAAAACAAATTTCAAGGCAAAAGAGTTGATACCCTTCAGGCTGCTTTACCTCTAGACCCTGCTAAATTTTCTTTCTTTCTGATGTCTCCAAGACCATGCATAACAATAATATCCAGAAGTAGCAGTGATTTACATCATATTTAATCCAAGAATAGAATACTTAAATATACAAAAAGAGTTCAATTTTATTTTAAGCTTTACTACATTAGTTTTCTTTGCTCCTAGGGATATGCTGCCTTTTCAAAAGATAACAGTCTGGATGACAAATAAAAAATAATTTATCAGATGCATATGATGGAAGTAAAGCAATTCAGCCCAGTCAGTTTATTGTATGAATTATCATCAGCAGGGAGTAGGAGGAAAATATTCATTTTAGAAAAACCATCCTCTCAGTAAACAGTTATTATTTCTTATCTTAGAATTTTTCCTATAAAGAATTTTTCCTATTTCTACTATAAGGAAGAAGACATATATTTTTTTAAAGGCTCTTTGTGTGCCTGATTAACAGAGAATTAGAAGAATTGACCACAATGCAAATTGTATCCAAGGGATTTCAGGATGTAATGGAGAGCATCCATTTGTTTGGGACTTTTTTTCAGTTTGTGTGTTTTGCACCTTCAAAAAGCATGTAAGTGGATCAGACCCTCCAGTTCAGATTGTCCTCTCTCAGAAGTAGCTGAGACTGTTTCTGGATGGCTCTTGGAGCCCAAAGACTGCAGAGAGAGACAAAGGACTGCCTTTCACAGGAGACACTACTGGCAGCCACATCTGAGATACGACAGGGAAACCCCAAAGGCTTAAGAGGATTGTGCAGTTTCCTGCAGTCCAGAAAGTTCTTGATTGCACTGAAAGAAAGACTACAATAGATAACAGGGAGAGTGATTTATGAGCTTCTAAATTTTCTAGTTTGCCCATTTTTATAATTTAGGGTTGGGGTTTTTTTGCCACCTTTTATTTCTCTGTTTAGAAAGTAAAGTATTCTACATTCTTAGATAAAAGATAAAACCTGCATTCCTTTCTCTTTTTTTGGTCTTATTTTAAAACATGCCATTCTTACAAAAGTTCACTGTAAGCTCATTACTGAGACCATTCAAAACTGTAGTTGTTACAGAGTACTTTTATAGATGTTAACAGCACTAGCATGCAACTATTTCTCTTACCTATTCTTCAAATAACTCAAATATAAATAGAACACAATCACAAAAAATACAATAAAACATATATAAAGAACAAAAAAAATGTAAATAAATGACCAATGCAGTAAAAAATAAAGCAACCAATTTTAAATTCTTGCTGATTTTGTACATTTGAGTTTGCTGAGTTATTACAAATCACATTCTAATTTTCCAGTTCTAGCTTCCTGATTGATCATGAAGTGTGGATTCTGCAGTCTCTCCAACACATTATAGGTCTCTAGTATTTTAACTCACTTCATCCCACTATCTTATCACTCATATAGTAACATAATATTACTGTGAGCATTCTCTTGCTCTTACTCAGGTATTGTTAGGATAAATGTCACACTGTAAGAGGCTTTGCCTCCTGTGATGGGTTTCTGAATGCATTCATGTCCAGACAATTCCCAGTCACCAGCCCTGGCAGGAAATGTTGATTTGCATTGGCAAGATAAGAAGTCTTCCATTTGTTGGAACCTGTCTAGATGTTACAGGTCAAATGAGCACAGCTTAATAAAGCAGTTGGGAATTTGCAGTCAAGTCCAAACATGTGATTGTTGTATTGGCTGGGATTCTGTATTGGGGACTTTCAAAAGATCCGACATTTGGCATCAGAGACTTGAGGCTTTCAGCCAAGAGTTGGATTTTTTATTCCAGATTTCTGCCCTCTCCTGCACAATTCATTCACTCAGCTGTGCTTGATCTGCAGCTCTTCCTTCTTAAGGGGTCCCCCTGTCTTGCCTTGTCTTGCTTTCTCTCATCATTCACTCAAAAGATCCTTGGTTTCTTTCTCAGTGAAAGGAGGAGTTTTATATCTTCATTTTTATGTCTGAATGGACTTTTATTGACCTGTTTGATGAGTGAAAATTCTGTGAAACAGCTGCCACAGCTTAGTGCAACTTGTTGAGGCTTGGATAAGCCCTTCCCTGCCCTATCTGAAGGCACTAGAAACAGCATAAACAAAGTGACCTTTTTTCGTTATGAAGTTTTATGACTTAAAACATTTGTTTGTGGACAAGTAATTATTAGGCAACATCTAAGACAACAGTTCCCATCACGACAGACAGGTGGAAACAGAATTTTCTATCAGTGCATGAAATCTTTTAAAGTGAACTATTGATTAAAAAAGGTTTCTTCTTAGGCATTTTCTGTAACAGTGTCCTTTGCTGTCTTCTGGTGATATTAAAAGTTCTGAAGCACCATGTTAAAAAGAATCTTATAGTACTTGTGATAATAGTTACAGATAAATTTCAGTAAAAGCTTGTTTTAGGTGTAGAAGAAAGTATAGCTGATAAATATGACACCAATTAGAAAATTCCTCAATAAACATTTATATATTTACCATACAACTCTGTGACAGAAAAACTCACATCCAAAAAAAATACACACAAAATATTTCTCCCCCACCCCGCCACGTAAACTACTGTTTCCAGAAGCTATTTTTTTCAGAGGACTCATCGTTAATAAGGGTTTTTTTTTATTTGGGTCTTTAAGATTGACTACTTTTGTTTTCATCCAAAAGAACTGGCTACTGCTGCTGCTGGTAATGAATAATAGCAGTGATGCTGTGTTTGCTCTTTATTCCCTCTCTGTCTTAGTCACAGAAAAGATGTTTTATCATGCACTGGAAGAATGTAAGTTCATTTTGCTTTGCTATACAGTGATGATAAAACTTCTTGAACGGTAGTTCTGGTAGGTCTCTAACTCACAGGAGCTCTTAATTTTGAAAATTCCTTTTCCTAAAAATTCCCATTATAAATAAATAGGCCAAGAATATGCAGAATTCAACTTAGATGCAGGACTTAAAAAAATACTTCTTCCTTACCTTCTGCTTAACTCAGAGTGTCTTGAAACCTAATCTTTACTGCCAGCATACAACAGCTATGTGCATTCACTCATTGTGACTTGTATTTACCATCTGCTGGAAACAATTTTCTTCCAATTGTTTAATTTATCCTTGAAAAGATAAACTATCTTGCAGTTTAATTGCAGTTCTCCCAAGCCCTCCTAAACCTATGGTGTGAGGTTATGGCTCCCCTTCCCCACTCCAGATCTCTCTCCTTCCTCTTTGGTGAGAGTGTAGTATCTGGAGTATATGCAGGATGCTTCTTCCTTTCTGGCAGGGGGCAATTCTCAACAAAGTAGGAACTGGCCTTCCAGCACAATGCGTTTTGCCTGAGAGGCAGAGGAACCCCTGTGTTACCTTGTCTGAGCCCATTTCAGACAGCCCTCTCTTGAAAGAGTGCAGGTGTTGCTGCATGAGCTGGGGTTCTGATGTTAGATCTGTTCTTAGGTTACTGAGGTCAGCCCCTCTTCCCTCACTCCCCTCTGTAGCCAACAGCATTTGACTGTCCAGTACAAACAGGCAGTAAAGCAGAGCTGATTTAGGGGGCTCTGAGTAAGTCTTGTGATCACAAGTGTCACATGCAGAAATTCCTGCTTTAGCATTTTGTGGAGAAGGGCCAATTTTCATGTGCCTCTGCTTACTCTAAGCACTGGTTTAGAGTCATATTCAACAGAAAAGATTAGAAGATATAGGTCAAATCACTGTAGCAAATCAACATAGTCTTTAAAATCTAGCAGTAGAATTTACTTAATACCAGCGAATTCATGTTTTCCTCACTGAACTGGAGAAGTTAAATCTCTCTGAAAGGCAATATTTCTGAAAGATACATGGACATTATTTCCAAAAGCTTCTTGAAATACCAAGAAATGCCAAGATCATGAGAAACAATAAAAACCTACTTGTCAGTGCAAATCTCGTCAGCTGGAGCTTGTTTTTCCTGTCATCTGGGATGCAAAGGTCATCAGAAAGCGAACAAGCCCCCCTTTTCCATAACAATATCATCTGAACCCTTCTCCAGTGCTGTGCCACATGGAGTTTGAAGGAGATGAAGTAATTTTAGCAAGATTCATTAGCAAAATTTAAGCCCTTTGTGCTTTGAAGATCAAAAGACTGTCACAGATATGATCATTCCCATTTCTCATGTTATCACATTCTCCATTTTCACCTTGTACTTCAAAACGATGGCAAATTCTAGTTTTGATAACTCCAGCTGCAGCACTTACGATTTTTATTTCATAGCTTTCAATCCTGACACCTTCAAATCTAACTAGCTGCATCCCTTTTATCTGCTCGCTAATGACTCTGTGGCTGATGTGTTGTTACAAAAAAGTGAAGCTTGAAACCACCTCCGTGGGTTTTAAGGGTTGATAATTCGTAAGGGGGTGTTGATGAATACAAGTTTTGTCTGCAAAATTTGAAAGTGAAATCTTTTCAGGACCTATGTTATGGCAAACCCTTTTCAGATTTTTCATCCCCAGAAGTGAACTCAGAAACTTGTCAGCCCATCATGAATTGTGAAATAATAAGCAAATACAAATGAGACCATCTGATAGGGCACCCCATTCTCCCCTCCCCACAACCAGCACGTGAATACTGCTATATTAAAACCTGGCATTTCAGTCACATTGATGATGTGAGGGATCACCTAAATGGAATGAACGTAAATGAACATTTTTACAGCCAGACATTAAATGTGCTATGTGTGTGACTTAATCTAAGCTACTTGTGAGACAAATATAAATACCATTAATCAGCTTTGGAGTAGATTTTCCCCTTTGCATCTAAGTTTTTTCCTTCTTTTTTAACAGCTAAAAGTGCAGGGGGAAAGGGGCCAAGAGAGTCTCATTTGCTGATGAACTATAATACTACAAATCATCAGGGAGGGAGTTCTGCTGTCCGAACACTCAGAAAAATAACAAGGGCTGCTTTTGACAGCAACATAAAACACCACATTTTTCTCAGTAAATTAATCACAGTAAGTTAAATGATGGCTGAAGGCTGCATCTGTGGGAGACAAAAATGACACTTTCCTCCTACCTAAACAACAAAGTTTAGACAAGCGTACAAGTTACCTGCTGGGTTATTGCTTCACAACCTTTGTGGCTTCTCTAGATGAATTAACTCTGTGGTGGTGTAAAAATGATCATTGACTTGCAACTGCATTTAGCACTTTGAAAATACACATGCCAGACACACCAAATAAGGGAGCTATGAATGCTAATAATGCCAGGCTGTGCAGTGCTGAACTCCCAGATGCATTAGGGAAGGCTGATACAGTTCCTTGGAGGAAGAAGACAGGTGAAGATGTGAGCAGCAACATTATCTCACTTCTTGGAATCTGCTTACTGAGCACTGTCTCACAGTGCAGAGGAGGCTCCAGCCATGCTGGCTGTATTTCTTCAGTGGCAGCATGGTGGGACCATAAGTCAGTGCTGAATGCTTGGGCTGGGCTGCCCAGGCTGTGCTTTTCTCTATAGTGAATGTCTTTGAAAGGAGCTTTGAATTGAAACAGTTTTTCTGTCAGGTTTTCTCTCAGGACAATTCAGAGACTATATTGAATGGTCTTTATTAAATCCTGACCCTACCTAGCTTCTACCACCTTGGCATGATATATGTGTTCTCCTTTCCTCCACTGCCTGGAGGTCCTTGGTTCTGCAGAAGGCTCCAGGTAAATAGATCCTTTCTACCCTGTCTCCTCCTCTGTCTTGCTGGACTGGAAACGTCAGTCTCCCAAGCACAACTGGTCCCAGAGCACAATTGCTCTGGAGGGCAGCACAAAGAGTTGTGCACAGCTGCCTAAAGAAAGAAACCACTTGTGTCCATGCAGAAGAAGGAACTCAAAGCAACTGTGTGTATAGACATTAATTCTATAATTCACCTAAAATAATAGTGGCCACGTTCCTTCATGAACTGAAATTCAGGGCTTGTGCCTTAGTCATTCAAGTACCAGGAAGCTGAATACTTGTTTTGCTATTCTGCACTCCTTTTTGCTCTTTCAGAAATGCTGCATACCAACAAAATGTGACCTCTTCAATATTCTCAAATGATCAAGAAATTTATGTTTTTCTTATCCAGATTAATGACTTAACAGATGCTGCATTTATTATTAACTCCATCCACAGTAAAATTAGCATGGTAGAGTTGCTAGTAGCTCTTAGACACACAGGAAAACATCTCCTGACACACTCACATCCTCACATGTACATGCCAAATTACAGATAATTTAGTTGAAAAACAAATCAAGAAAAGATTAAATCAGGAATGTCTCTAGTGACATCAAATTCCTGCCCACAAAATATTGCTTCCTTAAGTGCAGTTTGAAGCCAAATGTAAGCATTTGTAAATTAAGCAGCTAATTAACTGCTCTGGTGGAGGATAATGGGTGGAAGCAGAGTTTGAAGCAAAACCAGTGTGCTCTCTAACATATTAAACAAAGACAACTTACTAAGAATGCATCAGTATTTCTAAGTCCATGAGCAGAAGACATTTGAGTTTAAGGCAAGAAATACTGGACAATCAAGTCAACAATTTCCAGTAACCATTGAGAGCCTTTCAGATGTTCTCTCAAGATTCCTCACCCTGAATTGGCTTCTCACCTACTTTTTCTTCCCATTAGTGGCAGTCTGTTGCAAAGATAATGAAAGGAAGAACATCCAGAAATCATGTAGTGGTTCTTACCCAGACCTCTGCTAATGAATTCTTTTGTGATTGACTGTTTAGAGGTGTTGAATTAACTTCTCTGCTTGGAGGCTTATACTGACTTAAAATACCTCATAGATCAAATGTGCAACTTCTCTTTGATTTGTTTATTACACCCAGCAGTACAGAGTCTAACAGCATGAAAAGGTTTCAACAGCAGCTCTGCTGCAGTGAATTAACAGAATGACTTTCTAGATTATAGTATTTAGTAGTGATCACAGCACTGTCAATTTTCATCATCTGTGAGGAAACTACAGATGTAAACAACAGTATTGTGTGGGTGTTTCTCTCTTGGTCACAGAGCAGCCTCCTTTTCTTAAGGCATACTTCCAAGAAGTTGGACTACACGAACAATGAGTAAACTTTGTGTAGAGCATCCTTCAGGGTTTGTCATATCAAACAGCACTATGTAAAAAATAACTATATCTTCAGTAATTAAAGCAACCAGTGGGGATGTATGCAGCTAAAAAGGACCTGTGTTCTGTGAGTTCCCAATCAGGGCATTCCTGAATAAGAAGGAGTAGACAGGTCAAAGAGCTGAAAGGCAGAGTAAGACGTAAACCATTTTTCCCCATAAAATTCCTGATTCTCACTGGAGAGGAGGGCTCATCCAAAATTAAATTAGTTAAATTAATCAAGTAAGATCAGTTGGGATACAAGGCTCAGAAGAGAATTTCAGCTGAAGTTCCATCCCAGGTTCCCCAGGTGGTTTGTAGTGCCATTTCCATCACCTGATAACCTGAGACCATTCTTTTTCCTTTTACTGAAGATATTTAGCACAAAAATTGTAAATCAGATAAAGACTTTTTCTTTCTCTCAAATGCTTGTCTTCTTTAGTGATAAATGTGTGTGGTTCTAATACACATTTCATCTAAATAGATGAACAGTAAAGAAAAATATTTCCCGTCTTGATTCTACAGATGTTGTTTAATGTCATTTGGGAGAGAAAATGCCAGAAGGTAGTATTTTTACTATGTATGAGATGAAATTCTGTTCAATAAAGCAGTTTTTTTGGGTTAAAAATAATATAATTGTCTCCCATTTTGAAGAGCTTTCCAAGTTTTACAGTGCTACTACTTCAGTGGCTAAAGTTTTCTTGACTATATTTATTGTAAAAATGAGAAGGGATATACACCAGGAAGGGCCATTTGACTCACTGAGAACATTTTCCTGCTGTTGCAGTCAGCCAAACTACTTGATCTTTTTCATGCACTGATAGAAACTCAATTTTTACCACCAAGTAAGTGTTTTCTCCCTTGTATCACTCAAAAAGATGTTCCAGAGCTCACTCAAGTAGCATTAAACCTCTAAATTCAAGCACACATTTATTCATTAACAGAGAACCATTTGTTCCTGCGACAAAAAAAAAATACTTTAACTTAAGTATTTTTCCTCCCAGAGTTCATGCTGCTGATTACGTGTTTATGGAGTGTAGTCATATCTCTTCTCACTCTTAAAAGTACTTTAAATTTTGAAAAACTGAAAAAAAAAAAAAAAAAAAAAAAAAAAAAAAAAAAAAGCTCTTTTTTTTTTTTTTTT
>VXBB01015066.1:88564-169236 GCA_013399915.1 Illadopsis cleaveri
TCTACTCTTGAAAGGACATGAGAGTTACTTGTCAAATAAGAGTCTTGGTTGAAATTAAGATTGTAGTCATGGCCATATGTGCCACGCAAAGGTAAATGTTTCAGGAGACAGAATACTGTTAAACAGATAATTCTCAAACTGAATTATATTAACTTTTTTGTTTTCAATAATCATGGATGAATAGAAGTCCTTAATTACAGTAATGTCCTGGTTTTTTCTGGTATAAATTTATTCCTCATAGCTGATATAGTGCCATGTTTCAGATTCAGGATGAGAATAATGTTGATAACACACTTATGTTTTAATTGTTGCTACATGGTGCTAAAACAAAATCAAGGACTTTTCAGCTTCTCACGCCACTTTGCTAGTGAGGACACTGGGGAGCACAAGAAGATAAAAGTCGGAATCATCAGGATAGCTGACCCAAACTGGAGAAAGGAATATTCTGTACCATAAACCCAGTTCATAAACTAGTGAGAAAGCTGGCTGAGGGGCTGCTGCTTGTCACTGACTTGGCACCATTTGGTGATCGGTGACCAATTCCATAGTATATCGCTTGTTTTGTATATTCTAACTCTTGGTATTGCTATTATTATTATTATTATTTTCCTTCTTCCTTTTCTTTCCTTCTAAATTATATTCATCTCAAGCCACAGATTTTACCTTTTCCTCCCCAGTTCTCTCTCCCATTCCCCTGGAGGAGAAAGTGGGGGTGGTAGGAAGAAGGCTGAGCAAGTGAGAGGCTGTGTCATGTTTATCTTCCTGCTGGCTTGAACCAAAACATTTTAGCACCCAATATGAAGCAAGAAAGTTTGAGATAATGGCAGAACTTATGAGAACCTGTTAAACCAAATTTGTTATAAACATTCATTGTATTAGTTTGGTTGTTGCTGGTTGCAGGGCTGCCAGTAGAGAAGACTGCATCTTTTGCTTCAACATTCCCATTAGGAAGTCATGACCACCCTGGCCCTTCCCTAAGTATCCACCCTTCTATTCCTCCCTGGCACAGTCTCTTTAAGGAGACTTAAAGATGCAAAAATCTGTCTATCACATGATTTCTGGTTTTCTAAGAAGAAAAAAGAATTTCATAAGGAGACTGCTAACTTTGCAGATATTTTGTTTAAATATGGTTATTTACATAGACTCATTTCTTGGCCTAAATCAGATTTTTAATCCTGTACTATCTGCCTTGATTAGATTAATATAGATATAAATGTAAATGTCATTTTCTCTTTTTGAAGGACCCCTTGTAATGAGATTATCCATAAACTGATCTTTGCTATGTGTCTGCCCCTGTTAGCTTCTTACTGCTGGGTACCAAATAAATGCATGTATCATCTTCTGAATTTGTTTCAGTATGAACTCATGAACACTATTTGCCTAATAATTTTATTCTCAAAAGCATAGCCTTTTCCACCACTTAGCGGTTAAATTTTTCTTAATATTCACTATTTTCCTTCTTTTTTTTTTTTTTCCTTGATGAGAAATGATAAAAAACTAAGAGCTTGGATGAAATGCCCACCTTTTAATAATAATTCTTATATTTAGGGATTCAAAGAAATAATTAGCTCTTGAAAGCAACCAAAAATAAAAAATAAAATTAAGAAAGGCTGAAAAATGGTTCAGCAAGAACTTGTGAACTTTCTTAAGGCTTGTTGAGCCCAACTCTGTGCTGGGGTCACTTTTCCTGAGTTGTGAATCCACCCTTGCAGCAGCTGACACCTGGGGAGGGGGTGAGTGGGCAGGAGCTGTAATGCAGAGGAGAAACACCAAGGTAGAAGCACAGAGGCAGATTGTTGGCCATCCTGTGGCACTGTCAGGGCAGGCTGTGTGTGACAGTTTTGGATTCTTTTTTCCCTTGCCAAGGTCAGGATGAAAGACATGGGAGATGTAGATGTTGAGTTCAATCTTGGAATGTTTATTATCTCTTATCTATTTACAGTATTTACAAACTCACGAGCCGTGAGCTACAACTAACATACTAGAAAAATGAGGTAAAATGGAGTGCTTCTAATTCTTTCCAAGGTTATTTAAGGGATAAGTACCCAACACCAAGGTGACACCTATATTATTTATGTTTCTAACCCAATAATGACCACTCATGGCCCACAATGCAGACTTTTTCACCCAGTTACATAAAGCCACCCAAACCCATGAAGAAGGAAGAAGACGGTGAAGAAGGACTTAGAAAATGCCCAAAGCCCTCCATCTTGTCTCCCATGTATTACTATATACCAAAATCTTGAATCTCAGTTTCTAGCATTCCAACAGCTGTGAACCTGCCCATCATGGGCCATTCCTGGGGCTTTTATGAGCCCTGCCAAGTGCTTGCCTGTGCCTCCCATACATGCAGGCAGTAGTTATGGTGCCAAACTGAGAAGTCTTACTCTGATGATGTGGCATTTTGTAGGAGCTCTTGGTCTTCTCAGGTCCTGAAGGGGCACAGGAAAAGGCTAGAAGACTCTTTTCATCCTGATCCTGGCTATTTTAGCAGCTGTAGGCTGTGGTTTCACCCAGATCGAGGATCAGGGAAGGGAGGAAGGGTAGATTTCAACTTCAAAGCTAAATCCTGTTACTCAGTATCCTGTACAACCAAATGATGATTATATCTTTTAACTCTGCAGAAGTGTCCCTTAATTGATGTAACAATAACTGCCAGCAGGTGTGAGAAGTTTCCCTTTCAAATCTGCAGCCAGTAACTTTGAGTTCAAGCAGGATTTTATCCTTTTCTCTTTTCTTTTTTCTTTCTTTTTTTTTTTTTTTTTTTTTTTTCCCCCTACAGATCATTTTGGGACTTTGTTTTTCTATTATCAGAAATGTAGCTGCAGAACTGTCACTTAGCAGTTAACCCAGGACACACCAGCTTTCTCTGATCTCTCCAGCACTTCTCCGAGGTACTTTAGCTCTTCAAAGATTTTGCCTTTTGGAAGAGAATTATTGAGTTTGTTAGAGTGATGTTGGAAGTCCTATTCATTTCTTAGATGTGGATGACATATTCTCTTGGCTTTCTAACTGTATAATTCATCACAAACTTTGGGGGAAGGACAAGGCGGAGAGCTAGAGACCTAAATGGCCACTGGCTGATAATCATGTGATCCCATAGACAACAAATGACATATTTGAGGAAAGATTTAAGATTTTCAGAAAAATAATATGAGCTTTGTGTTGAGTGGTTTTGTGACAGTACTTCAAGCTAAGTTCTCCACTCATCCCTTACTGTGCACACATCAAAACACTGAAGAGGTTTTAAACCCCAGGGGTTATTCAACAAGTGATCATGGGATTTTCTAAAAGAGAGAAAACACAAAGTCACTTGATGAAGACAAAAAAATTTTGCATCATGGACAATTTTCTGTCTGTATTGTCTATGCAGGAAATATCCTATGTCCTGAATTGGTTTTAAAACTCTTAAACAAGTGTCGTTCCAGGTGGCAGCAGAGCACAGTCTGTCTCTTTGCAGGAATTCTGTCCTTCCACCCCTTTGAAGGTCTCATGGCTCCTTGTTCCTTTGAACCAATCTGTATCTGTTGCAATCTGTAAGCTACACTCCTGGGAAGATCTCATTTCTCATTGCACTCTAAAAACTTCTCTTAGTGGACAGACACTTGGATGTCTCCAGGCAAAATGTATTTTCCTCTTCTTTTCTTAAGGGTCCACCTGCCCCAAAGTGCAGTAGTAAATACTGGATTTTCTGCAATTTTCTTTGAAAAATTCCAATTAAACATTGCACTACAAACTCTTATACAAGTGGTCTCTTTCAAAAACTAGTAAACATTTTTACGAATACACTGCAAAATGCATACACATAGGTAGATGGTGATTGCTTTAGTAATTAAGAAACGTATTTTGTTGCTATTATTTACAAGTCAGTTTTTCATTTACTCAACATTTTCTCATGACAGCCTTATGGAAACATAGTATTGTGAATTTGGGAACAAAGAAAGATTTAAATTAAAAGCATTTTATTAAACTTTGCTTCAGAGCTTCTCACAAGTATCTCTTAGAACCAGTGAATTGCTAACTTGAATATTATGTGGAATTGCACAACCAACATGCTTTTTTTTTCTGAAAGGAGATATTTTCTAGATGCATTTTTATACAGTTTCTGCTTTTGAGTCAGAAATACCTGTGCTACAGAGGATAAGCTGTATTTCATAGTTCTGTAATCACTGAAGCTGAAGCTATAGTTACCCATTAATGACTCCTTCTGGATAGCTCTCTAGCTACTTATCCAGACAAAACTGTAGTAATTTAATATTTTTTACATTAAAATTATTACTTAATATGGTTTTCTACTATCCCTTTTACATGAAGGCTTAATAAATGAAAGTATTTTTAAATTAATTGTGAGGTAAGAAATTCTAATTAATGTGATCCTAGCTTCTCTGGCAGTGATGCTTCATAGAGTTCCAAGTTCTTATGCCTTAAATTGAAAATAGGCTGCTAAACCTCCTTAGAAGCCTTCAATACATGCTTCATATGTTCAGTGAAGCAATACTTCTTAAGGAATTATCTTTTTTTTTTGTTGATGTACTCAACTATCTTGAAAAAAATTCTAAAGAGAAGTGAAATGTTTAAATGGTAGCAATAATCTCCACTGATTATGTTACCATTATTGACATTAAACCGTAATGAACAGGCCGGCTGCAGTATTGGGAGTTTTTAAATTTATTTTATAATGGGACTGTAGCACAGCTTTCAGGACAGTTAGAGAGAGCTTTTGAATTCATAATGTTTAATTGCTGCAAAAGCAGGAGTGGCAGAAAGTGCAGCACTTGTCACAGTAGAAATACAAAACTGGTTTTGCTCCAATGCAACACCACAGGAGAGACCTGTAGTTTATATGTGAGTTTCCATTTTCTTCTTTGACCCCATTTTTCCTTTCTCACAGCTTCCTCAAACCCTTATATTTTTAGTTGAAATATCTTGTCTAATTTCAGTTGTGAAATAAAGTATTTATTTTGGAAAAACGTACATTAAAAAGAAAAGAGAAAAGGAAAAGTGTTTTCTACACAAACTGTTCTGAAACACATTCTTGAAGGCAAAAATGCATAGAATAAGATTCAGCAACTTAATTTACCTCAAGAATTTTCAGTTTGAATGTTTATTTTAAAAATTATCTTTTTTGCAAAACAACTTAGGGATTATTGAGGACTGTGAAGCATAGATTTTCTGGAGTGGATATCAGAATATTTAGACTTGTCAATTGAGAAATCACTGTGAACAGTGTTGGAAGAAAAAAGAGGGAAAAAACAAATGAAAATGTCTAGCTTTGAATACTGCATTACAGTACAACATTATGTACACCAGTTGCATTAGGATTTTCTTTGAGGATAAGCATAAAACAGGACTAAGGCAAGGAAGTTTTGAATAATGGAAGGTACCATAGGAAGAAAGAATTTTGTGTTGCCTGCTGTTTTATGAGGGGACTGCAAATAGTTCTTGAAGGGAAGGATGGGTCTGCAGTAATAAATTTCTGTTGCCTATACAACAGATGTTTGATTTTGTTATCTTGAATCTAGCAGGAACCATCAAAAGAAGCAGCTGAAGTCATAGTGATTGCAGTAAGACATTCTCAAAGAATTCACTCTACACTTAGCTTCCTGTGTCAAGTAGACTATTTCCAATGACCTAGTGAATCTTGGTGGGTTGGTGATTTACAGATGTAGAATTGGCACAAGGCTTTGGAATAATAGGTTGTTAGCAGCTATTAAAAGAGAGCTGAAAGGTGGTTGAGTAAATCTGTGAATTCTAAAGAATGCATTATGGAGAGCTATAATTGTGGTCATGGTTTTTAAGCCAACTATTTAGAAGTTATAATAATTCACATATTTTTTCTACATACTCTTGCAAATGCTATTGGTAACCTTTCAGAAGTCTTTGAGATAGGAAGAAGTGAATAGACATGTTTATTAAGCCTTGAGCAGAATTAATGTGAGCTTTACTGGAAAAGAAAGAAAATTATTTATGTTCTAATGACCATTGTGGGGTTTTTGTATCCAAACTTCAGATTTGGAAGGTGAAATAAGGACTCCTACTTTTAAAGAGAAAGTCTTGTATTATATGCTAAATCTTTTTCAGGACTTCCTTTGGACTCCTGGAACTAATGTAAGAGAAGGTAATAAAATTGAATGGTATAATTATATGAATATAGATCAGTTTAACTGGGGTGTTTTTTTGGACAGTTGAGTTGATTTAATTTGTGGTTTCAAATTTTGTCCTAAATCGCTGACAGTGATCAATGACTATGTAGAAGAACAAAACTGAGTAAAGTTGTACTGTGTTTTACTATAGGCAGGGTAAATTTGTTTGTTCACTTTACTCTAAATGTTACATGTTCTGGAATTTTAAAAAACAATCTTATATCTTTTAAATTAAGTTGTGATTTCATGGTTCACTATGTGCAAATAAAATAATACTTCTTTCAATCCAAGACACCACATGAATCTAGGCACATAGTATTTACAGGTATTTTATTCAAAGTCAAAAAGAGGATATACCTGAAATTTGCTTGTTTGAAAGGAAAATATTGGGAAATGGGAACAAAATCTTAGCCTGCTTGTGTTTGCATTCAAAAACGACATTGACATATAAACCTCATCAATTTTAGAAACACTAAATGGATGAGCAGTTGATATAAAGCAATATGCCTCAGATGTACACTCCTACTTCGGCCTCTGTTTTTCTCATTTTATTATTCTGTTTTTAGTTTGGTTCTCTTTGATGTCTGCTTTAGCACTGTCCGGTTGGCAACATTAAGATGTTACACCTGATACAGTAGCAGGAACTCCAATTAGAGAAAAGATCTCCTGCTTATCCAGGTGAGCTTCTTTTGAGAGGTTCTTCATCCTTGAACTTGATATCTATTAAAAATATGTATTTTGTGCTCAGATAATATGAGAAGCCACTTTCTGGCATTTTTCTCTTGTTTGTGGAAAGGAGCAATTTGATATACAGAATACTTCAGCCAAGGCTTTTGACTAAAGGCTGGGCAGGAAACCTATGAAACAGCATGAGGACTACCTAAGATTTAGTAGCCTAATACTTTGGAGAAAGAATAATATTTAGCTCTTAACAAGTAAATTATTACTCCAATTTCAAAATCAAATATGAGACGTGTAGCGTGTTTTTTTCACTCCTCTTAGGTATGCTGGCACCATACAGAGAACATGAAATAAACACTGAGACTTCTCATCAAATACAGTTTTGGATTTGACCTGCTCTTAAGGCTGGATGAAGTGATTAATCCAGTATATTTCTTCTCTCTTAAGAAAGACAAAATTCTTAAGCAAAATTATTTCTGTATTTATATGTTGAACCAATGTGACTTAACATTTTAAAGCACTTGGAAAAGCAAATATTTGCACTTGGGTGGTCTCAAAACAGGAAATCTTTATTTAATAGCAAATGAAGCTTTGTGATACTGCAGCAGCCTATAATTTTTTTTCCAGAATTACCATAAACATGAAGAAATCTAGTTTAGGTTTTTTTCCTCAGTCCTTTGTACACAGTTATAAATTATAGCTGTATACCAACATAACATTTTTGATTACTTTCACCAGATATTTCCTCTTTCTTATTGTTTTTGTTTGCCTCAATTTCAGGTTTCAAATTTGTGTTTGAAGCACTACTTACAATCCTCTGTGAATCATCAAAATAATTCTGCGTATTCACAGAGATGCAAGTTAAATAGAAATTTAACATTGCCTTGAATAAACCACAAGGCTTCTAAAGAGTGTTTATTTCCCCAGAGCTGTATTTCGTCCTATATTTTCAGATCTGTGGTTTTCCTGTAACACATTTTAAAGATCATAAAATAATATTTCAAAACAGAATCTGTACTGTGATTCAACATTATTACTAGCCCACTGCATGATTCTAATATGCTGTGATAATATGATAAATATAATTAATATAATATAATGAACCAAGATAGACTGTCTGGTATTACTACAGTTTGACAGAGAAGGCTGTCCTGCAAGCCACAAAATATTCATTGTGGTGTAGCAGATAAATTTAATGTCAGACCAAATAATGATTTAAGTTTATCAAGACAAACACATATAGAGACTTCTTTCTGTATTAATTTCCATTCACAAAATATCACAGAAAACTTTTCATAGACTCAGAGAATATCTAGAATTGGAAAGAAACCATATTTTTACAGGCATTATGGCACAGCAGATAATTAAGGATAGAATGTTTAATAAATAAACTGACTGTAATGGTAGAACTTGGTTTTTGATTTGATAATTTATCTGAAATTTACTATTTGTCATATGACTAAGGAGGAATAGAACAGTTCTGTAAATACAGCTTTGAATGGAGTGGCAATATGTAACTTGTGATGACTTTGCCATCTTGAATTAGTAAATTCAGTTTATTTTGCCTATTACAAGAGATAAGTAGCAATAAAACCACCATGAAGAAACTCCTCATAAAATCAGTATTCCAGACAAATAAAAACTTTTATTAAACTTACTAAACTTCCTTTAAGTTACTCTACAAAAAAACTGTATTTAATGAATATAATGCTTCTATATGCAGAAATAAAAATGCCTTATTTCTGTATACAGGTTTAGGTATGAGAGTGTTTGCTGTTTGGCTGTGCTAGTTAACTCAGTTCAAATTTATTCTTTACCCACATCCAAGAAGCTACAAAGAGAATGTGAACTGAACACTAAATTCTGCTCCATGTCTCCTTTCTCCAACTGCCTCCAGAAAACTTACAAGTATATTTTCAAGCAATTCTGGATGCAATCTGCTACCTGTCCCCTTCTCTTGAGGTGTTCTCAGAATATCAGTTGCTTCACAAGTTGAATGCGTGAGCTAGAGTCAATCAAATACCCTGGGCTGGGATTGTCACTTCTTGTGAAGCCAGATGACAAAAACCCATTCTGGTGGGATGTTCTGGGAACATTTTAACAATCCTGCTGGAAGCTTGCTGCTTCTCTTCTTGTTGAAACATCTTTATTGTTTTATCTTTTCAAAATGCAGCTTTTTATTCACTCCTGGGGTGTTATCTGTCAATCATGCCAGCTTCATGCTGCTTTAGTAATTAGTTAGTGTTGATCAGAGGCCAAGAAATGAAAGGTGAACCCTGTCATGAGCTGAAAAGAGACGGCTGAAGTGGAATTACAGATGAGTGTTGGAGACCTGATTCTCAGCTTCTCAAGTGTGCATCTTGAGTATTAATGGACATATTCAGGGCATACTGACCAAGAACGTAATGTGGTCTGTTGTAGTGTGGATTTTTGGTTTTCTCTGTTTAATGCTTCATTTATTTATAAGTTTTATATGTAATGGTTTGTCCCATGTACCTCCGCCCCCNTACCGCAACAGTGGTCCTAACCTGGGGCAGCCAGGATGGATGGAAGTACATAGGAGCTGCAATTTTCCCTGAGTTAAGGAGTACTACAGATCATCATTGAGACAGTATCTGAAAAAATCTAATCTGTGACACTGCTGAATTTATATCTTTGTTCTCTAACATGACAATGTTTTCCTGCTTCTGCTACCTTGTCACTGACATCTTCCTGAGAAAGTGAAACATTAAGGAGAAAAGAGGCAAAGAGGTGGAGACACCAGATGTTGTAGGACATGTAAAGAAAGAAGGCTTGCTTGAATCATGTTCACAGGGTGATAGAGATTTTGATTACATAAATTAGTTAGAGCCTTGTTGAGTGCACTCCTAAAGAAAAAGTTCTAGCCTTGTTACTCTGAATGTGTGCTACCAGGATGCCTAAATTTTCAGAAGACAGAAAACACTGAAAATTTATTGCATCTATAATCATGCCTTTTAATTCATTTTTTCAAGTATGATATATTTCACCAGATATCTGACAATATTAGCAAATAATATAGAAGGAGGTTTTCAGATATCATAGTAAAGAGCCATGAGTGGGTAAGCAGATGGACAGGAATAGGCTCAGACTGGGGAACAGTAACTGCAGTTGGAGTCCAGTGATTATACTCACAATCTTTCCTGTAATGAATAATCCCACTGAAATAAAATGAGGTTTTCAACATGAATAATGCAAACAGTGTGTTTTAATTTAGATGAGCTCATAAGTCTGGGGATTTTTTTGTAGAATAATATTTTTTAGCCCATGAATAGCATTAATAATTTCAAGAATTAATGAAAGTTGAGAATTTAAATTTGAAGCTATTATGGACTGTTTAATCAATTAAAATGCACATGGGATATTTTGTCTTTTTAAGACATGGCAAACATTCTGAACAGCAAGATGACATAGCCTCCCTGTAGCTCATACATAATTTTTAAAGGTGTTAGGCATGCCTAGGCTGGTGCTATTTGGTTGGAAATTCTTTAAACATGCTTCATCTGGTTTGTGTATATGTATTTTGCTAGAAGGCAGCACCACTCTGCTATCTCTTTTTTCAAAAACCTTTTGGGCTAGAACTCCTCAGAGATTTAAACTGTTGGAGATTTACAGTCAGGCGGTATAAAACTACCCAAGGCTGTCTGTTTAAGGGCTCCACCAGTGAGGAAATATGATCATTCTGGCTAATCTGGAACATTTTCCATCAAAAGGGACTGCATCTTTTAAAAAGGTCACCTTGGCAAGCAACTTGTCCAGAGGATAGTTGTTCTGAGTTAGTTCTGACAAAGTTATCCAACTCCTATCAATTGTGGGACAGCAGGGACATTCCTTAAGAACTTTTTAGTGATCCAGGCCCAGAAAAAGCTATTGAGTGTCTGCATGGATTCACATAGAAGGTTCATTTATATCAATATCCTGTTTCTGTCAGCAGGCTTCTTCAAATTGTGCTCTTGACACTCAGGGATGCTGAGGTTACTGGAACGGAGGTAATTTCTGTTTTTCATATCCATCAAAGGATTTTTCTACCACCCTTTATAGAGAAAATGTCAATATTTTTCACCTTCTATTTCTTCAGGGAAGGAGTTTCACAGCTCAGCTGTGCATTGTTTGCAGAGAAAAGCTCTTCCCCTTGGCTTGTGTTGTAAGGCTTATTTGCTGTTCCTGGTTCTTATACCAGCAGATAGAGTGAGCTTTTGACTGCTCGCCTTTTCCACATCACACATGGCTTTATAGCCACACCATTCTTGTCTCTGTCATCCCTTTGGCCAGAAGTTAATCTCATTATTCATTCCTCATACAGAATCCCTTCCAAATCTTTACATGTTCACACCACTTTGTTTCTCCTTTCAGATTCCATGTATATTTTTTTAATGGAGAGACATGAATCCCACACAGTATCTCAGAAAGTGGTGCACCAGGGTTTTACTCCACAGCCTAATAATACTTTCTGTTTTGTTGTGTTACTTTCTTAATTGTTCCTAACATTTCATTTCCTATCTTGACAACTACTGAATTGTATTTCTCAACCCAAATATATGTTCCAGCCTCGTAATTGCTTCAGATCAGAGCCAGTATTCCATGAAAAGTCTGTGATGTTTTTACAAATATGCATAAATTTGTCTACATTGAATTCCACATACTATTTTACTGCCCAGTTATTCAGAATCAAATTCTTCCTCATAATCATTTCCCATCTTTATTATATTGAATAACTTAATACCATCAGCAAGTATTTCAATGTCTCTGCTGCTTCATCATGAATGTATTACACAGCATAAGTAAGAACAAATGATAACTTCATAAAATGTATATTATGAATAGCATTTGGGAAATTTAAATAGGAAATTTAACTATTTAGGGAAACTAATCATGAGAATATTTTACCTTTGACAGGACTTTCTAAGGATCCATAAACAGGACAGGCTTTTGTAGGCACAGTCAGTGTTCTTTAATAGACTTGATAGTATTCTTGAGGAAGAAAAATGACCTTAGACATGAGCCAGAACTATCTTCCAGGTCTCAAAATACTGGTAGCAGTTTTCAAAACAAAATTCATGTTAAGAACAATTATTCAGAATTTGATTAATAATGCATCAGCTAAACCATCTCCGTAAGAAAAAGCTATTGTTACATAGAAAGCAGAAGGAACATTGAGAGGATGAAAAGAACTGAATGGAGAGAAAAACAGATGAAAAACAAGAAAAAGAGAAGGTGAGAAAGGTAAATAGATAATTATCAGTTAAGGGAATGAGACATGTAGTGTATAGTCTGTGGAATATGAAGAGGTCAATGCTAAGGTAAGACATCATAATACGTTTTAAAGAGAGTTCTGAGGTTTTTCTTGTTATGTTTCCTTTGTGGAGAAGAAAAAAATCTCCACAAAGATGAAGATGGAATGATTGTTTCCTGGGAAATGCCTTTCACTGACATCTGGATATTTCTGTCATGCACAGCCTGGATATATCTGTTCATGCTGATATCTAACAGTTGCTTGTTATCAGTTACCTATATGCCTTGATAACCTCTGGTGCACTGGCGGGAACCTCCTACATTTGTCCAAGTGTAGCAGCCAGAGCTGCTCAGGGATCTGTTGTAAGGAGTGTTCATTGCAATCAGTACAGACAAGTTATGTGTGCAGTCTGTGTTCAGTGCTGCTGGGATTATGGAGAATTTGCTCCTGTTGGTTGATTTCATGAGACTGAGAAGCTGCTTAAAGTCTCAGGAATGTGGTTTTGGGAAGATTTACTTCCAGCATTTTCTTCCAACTCTGTTTAATGACTTTGTAATTCAAGTTCCAGGATAGAATGGGATGTGTTAAGAGGGACTTTTTTCTTTATTGCTAAATAATTCTTCATGTAGTATTCAGGGAACTCTTAGAAAAATGATCTATTTCTCCAAGTATCTTTGTTGGATAAAAGTCCTCTTTTATTTACTAAGTGGCTATGGCAAACCAAATGCAATGGTAGAAGAGACTTCGCCTTGAGGTTTTAGCTCTTGTTGTATGTCCCAGATGACAGGTGGTCTATAAATAGGGATTCTGGCATGCAGGTCTTCCATGTATCACAGTTTGTAAGTTGACATTGTTTATGCTGACTGTGCTGTTTGAAAAATGAGATTTGTATAATCGGACTTTGGAAATAATTTGACAGAAGAGTGCACATAACTGAACTTGTGGGGAAAACAGTAATTTCTGAGCCAAGTGATGAAAACATTTATGCATCTTAGACATTTTGGTAATGCTGTTGTAATGTGCTTCCATAGCTCATAGGTTCACCAGCTGTGGGCCTAGTATAGTGCTTGTATCTATGCCAGTGGTGGTCCCACAAATGACTGCCTAACAGTGACACTGGGCATTAGTTTTCCTGGAAGCTCTACTGATAAACCTCTCCAGTTTCAACTTTGGCAGCAAAACTGGAACTGCTGAGTTGGAGGTCGGACTCCACACAAAATCTACTGAACTTCCCTTTCCCCGAAGAGCTCTTCTGATCCTATAGTTCAGGAAAGATCCTTTCCCTTGAGAAATGTGTGCACATGTATCACCTGCCCATCAGAAAGACAACCACATGCAGTAAAATAAGAAATTCCTGTACTTCTTCATGCAGCTCATCTACCTGAAGGAGGCTGTAGTTTTTTTAGGTGGTTCATTGTTTTCTTCTGTGCCCAGATAATTCCTGGCCTCTTTTGACTTGCCTTCAGAGATGGACAGCGTGCTGATCTCCTTCCTACAGCATCTTAGAGTCCTCTTTTTGCTCAGTTTATTTTCAGGGGCCTGCTTGCTCCAAGCATTTTAGTTCTGAAAGGCCTAGTAGTTAGAATCTGCATGCTAAAATGTATCTAATGATCCACAGAAGGAAGAATTATTGTTAGTCTCCATTTTGATCTTGCAACAGAACAATCTGAGAGAAGAATTTGACTTCTGTAATTTTGAATATCTGTGCCCGAGGTAGTTGCCTATATCACTTTTGCAAAGAGAGTAAGATGTGAGGTGCATGATGCATCCGATATATAGTTCAGATGGCTACCTTAAGATGACATATAGCAGTAGCTCTTTCTTCCACTTGTTATGGAAGAGTTCTAGGAAACTAGATCATATGGAGGTGTCTATGATGCAGATGTTTTAAAATAGATGAGGCAGACAGATCCCATTACCTGGGGCTCTACCAATAATTTGACCATTTGAACAGGGAGGAAGCTGGCCAAATAAATTCCTCTACAAGTTCCAAAAATAGCAATGAAAATGAAGTGAGGAGTTTTTTCATCTTCTGCTACAAGCTTGTAGTTCTTACCTAGAGATGTAGGAGTCTAGTGATGTGACAATAATATCATTAAACTAATTGAACACAGAAATAACTATGGTCCCCTGAGATGGACCATAAGCATTCTTTATTACTTTTTATCATTAACTTGTCATTTCCAGTTTTTACAGCAAACAAATAAAAAAGGCAGAAAAATGAAATAAAGGCAATAAAAAGAACTTCTGCTCAGAAACTACAAGCACGGAATTTAATGGAAATTGACTGTATTTAAACACATGCTTGAGTAAGTAGTCAGGAAACAATGAGTATTGTCTAACACATCCAAACTGTTCACAGATGGAAGACAGAGGAAAATAGAATTTTGGAATTTATTGAAATTTCTAATGCTTTTGTTGAGGCTTTGGGTAGACGGTTTTCAACACCTGTATTGTAATAGATGCGCTTCTCTTTTTATTAAGAAGAACGGCTATTGGAAGCTAAATTCTTTATAGTGACTGCAAGAAAACTTATCTGAATATGATTCTGCACTCACATACTGAAATCTACCATCAATATCAGTTTCACCATGTCAGCTCTTTCATCTAAATATCACAGTCTTTCATTCTCACAGTCTCAGAGTTTTAGGCTAAACATAGATTTCAGGTTGCTGCTTCAAGCTCTGGTATTTAACCAGTCTGTAAAATGGAGCTAACAAGCCTTAGACATTTTTAGAAAACTTTGTGTTGGATTAAAGGAAAGGGAAATCTTATCAAGATGGCTGCAGCATAGTCCCTTTTTAGTTTTTTCAGGGAGGTCCCAACAAGCCTGAAATGGGAAGCAGACTATGTTATGATAAGCAGGCCTAGAAAGAGAGGATTAGGTACTGGTCCTGCGTCTGCACTGTGGAAGTGGCTGATCCCAGGCTGTTTGGTCTTCAGGAAGATTGTCTCAGCAAATTTATAGAGAGGTCTCCTTTTCTTCTGCTACAGTGTTTCCTGCTTGTGAAACACAGTGGGAGGATGTGGAAATGTCTCAAGTACCAGCAAGCATAAAGACGAACTCTGGCCCATGGCTGCAAGTCTTGGGCCCTCTGACTGCAGAGACATTTAGCTTTGACTTCAGCCTGTGTCTGCTGCTAACTGAGCTGCAGGGGAGTCTTGTGGTACTGCATGAAAAGGGAACAAGGCTTCCATGCTGCTTTATTTTTGCATCAACTTTCCATCCTGATTTTATTTACACCTTCCCAAACTAACGTGTTGAGAGCTTCAAGTGTCATTTTTTCCCAGAGCTATGTGGCAACCAGCATATAATCATGGGTATTGTAGATACAGTCTTTTGGAAGGTGAATGTTCTAGAGCCCTCCTGGAAGATGTGTCCAGTTATATGATTTGTTTTTTTAACCCAGAATGAGAGATGCAGCTAGAATTGTGCTTACAATGGAATAAGTATGTGTATGAGATCTGAGTTTGTGTATCGTGTACTAACCCTTAAGGAACAGTCCAGCACTGGCCAAACTGGTGGTATGGTAGCTTTAGAGGAAAAATGAGAAAACTACAGATATCCATGGATTTATTGAGTCAAGCACTGCTACATTTATAAATGCAACAGTAGTGACCCAGAAGAAGTGAGTCTCATTCTTGCTCAAATGGAATGATAGAGAATGGATGATAGAGTTACCAGCTCAGCAGCTATTTTCTGTGAAGGCTTTTAATGCTAATGCATTGATGAAGTCATGGAAAACAATCCTCATATAAATCAAATTTATAGCCTGAAATATCTGTTATTATCTGTGTAACTAATATATTTTTATGTACTTCACAATTTAACTGGGCCATTAACAGGCAATTGCATCATAAGCCTGTAATTGCAAATACAAGCAGCTGTTTCTATTCACTGAATTTCACACTGGTGCAGCTTGTCTTTCCAAACTTGTTTAGTATGATTCTAATTTATTTCTAACTTATTTTCTCCCCTCTTCCCCCTCCTTCCCTCCATTGGTCCGCATTTTTTCTCTAGCTCAGACAATCTATAATCATACAAGAAAGTGAGGAAGCTTTTTTTCATCAGACATCAGTCTGTTGATGAATTTCTTACGGCAGCTCTAATTTAAAATAATAACATATGCTGGAACTAAGACAAGTTCTGGAGTGTCCAGCAAGTTAGGTAGAGAATGTGAACATGAGCTGAAAAAGTTTTAAAATGCATGTGATTGATTAAATTAATTGTGGCATTCAGGCAGAGTATGAGATTTTTTCTCATGTTTTGAAGGACTGCTGTAAATTAAATGATGGGAGACATTCAGACAAATACCTGAAATAGTCAAAATTTGGAAAAGTAATAAAATAAAAAGTTCAGAAAGTCTGATAAAGAAAACTTAAAAAATGAGACTGTGTGGATTGCCTGCTCCTCCCCATGCTACCCCTCCTCCCCCAGAAAAAGCCCAACCCTAAACCCTAGCAACAAAACAAAATAGAGAAACAAGTAGCCAGGGTAACACAAATCAGCCCATGAGCTCTCAGGAGTGGGGAAAAATTGGCATCTCTGTAACCTGAGTGAGAAGAAAAGGCAAGATAATGGAAATCCCTGTTATCAGCTAGGTAGTAGTCCCTAACTCTGGAAGTCAATGATGAGAAAATATGAAACTGAAAATATTCTTTACCAATGCAACAGAGGAATAGTGACATGATGCAGAACAAGCCTTTAATGAAGACGAATCTGGTAGCTATACTACACAAATCTTAGCTGGTTTCTATATATATTATTCAAGTATGCAATTGCCAGATGGAGAGGACAAGGCTCTTGCTTGATGCATAGCTGTGCTCTAGTCTGTTCCAGCTATTCAGCATTTCCAGTCTTCAGCTAAAAACATCTCATTAATTTCCACTGGTGTTTGATCTGAACTTTTCTGTAGTTCTGCAATGTCTCTGGTAATGATTAAAATTTGGGCACACTCTCATCCATGAGTGTGGTAGTTAAATCTAGTCTCCAAAACCCTAAATCTAGGTGACCACTTTTTAAGTCACTACTAGAAACAGACACTTGTCCATTTTGGTTCCTGAATCATAAGTCGAAATTGTTCTGGAGTGTTCAACTTGGCCCTGACCAAAACTGTGTCAAGGACTTTTCAAGAAAGGTAACTCTACTGAAATTTTATTCTAACACCTAAGAAAATTTCTTGGGAATCTGTGACATAACAGTATAGTCATGGCACCCAGATTAAGCAGAAAGGAAGTGATACTTGCAGGCTGAAATCTACATTAGGATGCCTGTCTGTAAAGGAGTTATCTAGCTAAAATTGGGTAAAGGACAATTATTAAAACCTTAGAGAGGAGAGATACCAAACCTACCACCTTTATAATCACTAATATTCATACGGCCTTTGTAAGCCAAATAAAGAAATGCAGGTCTGCAAGAACTGGCTAATTTGCACTTAAGTATCTCCACTGAAAGACAGAAGGTCCATATAGCTGTCATTTCATGGACAGACTGTCTGAACCCTAACCAAAAAGAACAAGAAAAACCTGTGAGAAAGAATCTAGAAAGAAATAAATGGTACTTACAGCACAGTAGTTTTACTTTACTGATTTCTATGTCAGCTTGCCTGACAGCACAGATGTTCCCACTTTGGCGAGACGCGGTGAAATAATGCTTTAAGCATGTGATTGGTGTGTATATACATGGTGGCCAACATTGAGAAGATGACAATGCTGAGAAGATGACAGGATACTTCAGTGACTGTAAGCATGTCTCTGAACTAGTGAGAAGACCATGTGATGGGAAATAGGAAATTAATTACTTACATAGTATAAGGATATGTCAGAAATCAACAGGAAGACAAGACACAAGGTTAATCTTCTGATTCTTCTTTCTCTGGGTCCTTGCAGCACTTATCTATTGAGATAAGATGACAGAAATATAATTCCTTTAAATAAAAAATCGTTAAGTGATCATTTATGATGGCTGTTAAAGTATCAATTATTTGTTTCAATCTAAATAGAACTGGATTTTCTTCAGTTGACTGCATATTCTAATCCTAAAATATAGAAAACCCCCAGTACCGTTCAAATAAGTCAGTGACTGTCTTGCAAGAGCACATTCTTTGCTGCTGACTTGCAACATGGTTTACACTTTCATTAGTACTAATAAAGTCACATTTGTTTCAAGAAATTAGGCTGCTCTAATAAACTTAGAAAAATTATATGCATTTATTAACTTTATGTATGATCACCTAAAGGAGTGTTTGAAACCTTTTAACCAGGTGCTTTAGTTCCAGCCCATTGCTGAGGTGACAGATTCAACAAGAATACTGATCTCATGAAAGAGATTGGTGCAAAGACATCAAAAGAGGAAGAATTTCCCCTGTCAGTGGGAAATAGGTTACAGATAAGACTAGAATTAGCCAGAACAAGAGACTGAAATAGAGAATGGGTATTTTGGAAAGAGGCTGAGAAAGAAGTTAGGCAGATATGAGAAGCGACTGTGAGTGCAGGAAAGACATGAACAGGGCAAACCAAGAAACCAATGCAATATTACTGCTAGTGCCTACTTAGTTGAGCTGTCTGATTGATGAAAAATGAATCTACCAGAACTGAGAATCCTAAAGACAGATAATGTTTTTTTAATCATAATCAAATTATTTTTTGTTGAGAACTGAATATTTTAAAGCTGTTCAAGAGACAAAAGGAAACAAGGGTCCTTTCAGTGGTAGCTGGGAAGGCTTTTAAGAACTGCATCTCTATTATAAAAGGGAAAAAAATCAGTCCCTTGGATTTCCTGTGACAGGTAAACCCGAACACAAATCCATTTCCCATCCAGTATGAATATGATTATTCAATGTTAGCACCTTTCCCTGCATCACTTGGCATAATCATAATATGTCCTTAGGGGGTTTTAAAATTGCAGAAAGTTTAGTCAATGTTTCCCTCTTTGCTTTATGCAAATGCATTATATTATGAGCACAGAAAAAATGAGTCAGGACATGAACTTAGCTGCTCTTAATTTAGCTAAGCAAATTAAAAAGGAAAAATCCACTGACATTTTATAGGGATCATAGTAGTCAGTTTTATTAACACTGAATTTGAAAAATTGAAGTAACTCAGGTTTTCCCATTTTTCAATGTCTCCAGAGAAACCATCAGGTAAAATCTACCAGATAATCTATAAAAATGTGCTTGAGGAATATACCCAAGGAACCAAGTTTCATAAATTGTGTGGTAGATGGGAGAGGAAGGGAGGTTTTGACATGCAAATTTGATGTAGATTTTTCTAAATATCTGTAGCGTTTGCCAGCATATAGAATTTCCTGCTGAAGGATTGCAATAAAGTGCAGCTTTATAAGATTTTGCAGTTTATTTGAGTTTAAAGACCCAAAGGTGCTCTTATTTTGAAGAAGGGAGAAGTTTAGGAACTGCTGTAAACCAGTTGTTGGTCATACCTCAAGCTCCTTCTTCCTTACTTACAGGAAGATTTGTAAAGACTTTCAGCAGTTACGGGAACATGTGGCCATGCCAAGCTGCAGTCAACAGAGGCATTCATATATAAAAATATTTGTTCACTTTGTCTGAGCTATTTCCCACCAAAGCTGATGAAAAATTCCCATTAAAAATTAAAGGCCATGTGTCTGGGACAAAAAGGTCACATTGCTAAAAACTAATTGCTACGTCATGTATCCACTTATAACCCACACACAGATTGGGAAAAAAAAAAAAAGAGAAAATGAGAGAGAGCAAGAAATGCATAAAATGTGTTTTCTGGAATGGCCAAAAATATTTTTTATGGGGAAAAAAAAAAAAACCACTAAAATTCCCTCTAATTTGAGAAGTTAAGGAGAACTTCTAAACAAAACTCTTTGTGATTTATTTTGGAAGGCAGCATGAAACTCTTTCCCAAAGCAATTTTACAATCTTGCATTTTTCTTTGATGGTTCTCCCTTAGCAGTCTGCTTATTCTAGAGTAAAAGGTTCTTCAGAGGGCTTGATGTTAATTAGCATACCAACTTGTAATTAGTTAGATGATAATAGCTAAAAAAACCTTACCCGTTTACTGATGCTAAGAAAATATGTTTGTGTTAGTCAATCTGGTGCCCAAGAATAATTTTCCTGGATTCTTTTCTCTTGAGGGTCTTTTCTGTGTGCCTAGCTGAGTCAAGCACTGATAGCTGGGTGGGGGTTTTTAAAATCAAGCAAGTTCTGACAAAGTAAGCCATCAGTCCATTCCTGTGTGAAGAGCTTAAGGAGGAGATTCTAAATTTCTTGAGCTACATTATCTCTTTTTTCTTGTCCCCTAGGATGAGCAACCAGGTGTATTGTTTATGACCTTACTGAAAATACTAGGAAAGAAGATTTCTTGTGCTGTTTTCAGCATTATAACTCCTTTCATTATCTACATAATAGAAGTATATAGCAGAAAAATGTATATTTAGAAGAAAAAAAATCCCCATCCATATCTTAATTCTCATTGTTTATTTCAACTTTAGACTCAAAACGTATGTTTGGAGCAGGTTCTAGCTTATTTTGGGATTGATCTAAGGCTGTTATTGCCCAGATATTCAAACACTTTTCACAGAAGCGACTTGTTCTAGTTTTCTTATTACAGCAAAAGATAATTATTTCTTATAAAAGCTTTGCAGTAGATTAGCTGAGTTGAAAAGTGTTGCTCTTCTCTCTTCTCAGGGGTAACACTCTCCTTTGTGCCCAAGCCACAGTAGCCTTTTGAGTACTAGGAGGATGACGACATACATACAGAGGTTTGTTTCCTTGTTAAATGACTTTTTGAAATCTTCTGATTGAACTGACTCAAAAAGAAATAATGCAGGAACGCTGTATCTTGGCTAACTTTTTGGCTGTGGTAGATACGTGGGAATAATATCCATGTTGTCTCCTGAAACCACCAATGAAAGTCCTATCAAGAAACAAGGCAAGCCTGCAGCCTGAAGCTATCAGCTTTGTAATATGGTGTTTACAATTCACAGTACGTCTCCTGCATAGCAATTTCCATGGCGTGAGTCTGAGCTCAGAATTCTGTGCAAAATCCCTGTGGGACAGATTTATGTTGATCTTCCCTCAGCATTGTGTTATAGACCAAACACTCAAACCTAGTTTTAATCAGTGATTTTGATAAAATAACAACAGCTTTCATTCTAAAATAATTGACTTATCTTGAAATCTGAAGGTTAATTTAAATATAATGAAAATAAAATATAGGAGATTAGGTAGTTTAAGAAATATGTTTCTTCAAAGATGTCACAAAAAATACACATGAACAGATAGACACAACTTGAGTATCTGTTTCCAGAGTCATATGAAACAAATAGCTTATTATCTAAGAATTTTTCCAATTTGATTTGTGGGGCAGGCGCCTCTGAAATAATACCTTAGTTCCACAATGCATTGATTACTGTGCTGTACTGCTGAATTCAGCAAAGTACACATATGTCAATCAAAGTTTATTGAGAACTTAACTGAGAACAAATAACTGCAGGGTTATTGTTTCTCCAGCTGAAGTTAGTGGCAGAGCTCATTTAATTGAAAAGGGTTCAGTACTGAATGCCCTATGAAGATGCTCCTCAATCTGTTTATTTTTCATTTAATAAGAATGATATATTTTTATTAAAATTCTCTCCATTAATGCGGTTAAGACACCAAATACTTATTTTTAGATACAGTAATATTGGAATACTTTTGAGCTAAAAAAGAGTTGATTTTAATGTAACACATGTAGAACTAATTTATATGGAGCGAAGCGCTTGGAGAATAAACACATAAGAAGTTACAAATAATATGACAGCTGACAGGTGGAACTGTTTCTGGCTGTTTTGGATTTTTCCTGCACAAAATTAGCAATAACCACACTACTAAAGAAAGCTGTGTTTGTGTCACAGATTGCCTTTAGCATCCATTTCCTATAATACCAGAAGTTTCCTCTAAAAATATTGCTCATTTTTCCAAAATCATTGCTTCTTTGTGAAGGCCCTAGAGACATGCAGAATTCAGGCATGGTGGTAGTCAAACATTCCTGGAGTAAATAGAGCTGCTGGCAATAATGTTCAGCAGAGTGAAATTATTTGAACTTTATGATCTTTAAGGTCTTTTCCAATCAAAACAATTCTATGATTCTAAATGTGAAAGTTTAGCTCTGTGGCCTACTGCAGTTAGGAATCCCTTAACAAAAACTTTGATTTTCAGTAAGTGGACTTTAAAACTCTAAACTTGATTTTAGTTGCCCTTCTGTATTAATTAATAATACTATGACTATATAATTCTATATAATCTCTTCTATGGCATATAAGCTATTTCTCTTTTATTGTTTTTTCTCTTGAAATGCATGTGGACAAAATTGCACATAGTTTTATGTAAATATGGGCATATACTCGTAAGCTGCATTTATTTCCCAGAAATAAATGGACAAATACTTCTGAGGTGTTTATTAACAGAAATTCTTGAAATATTGATTTGTAGCACCAAATAAGTTGGTTGAGTTCTGTTTTTTTTCTTTAAAAACAAGTAAAAATATATTAGGCAAAGTACAGTCTTTTCATCTGATATTTCCTTTTCTTTCTCAGGAACACTGTCTACATATTTACTTGCCTCCTCTAAATATATATTACACATATCTACTGCTGGTCTGTTCATGCCCAAAGATCAGAGCTCCATCACCTTTATTCATTTCAACTGAGATGTATATTGCTGATTTTCTGCTGGTCTCCTGTTGCTGGGTTTCTGAGTACTGCCCTAAGCAGAACCCATAATGTGTTAGTTGTTATTGCATCTTAGGGAATTTACTTTATTTCTTCTCTTTGAGAGTTGTTAGCAATGCTGCTGGTGCTTGTGGGCCATTTGCTTTCGGGATAATAGTCCATTCACTTTGTTTTCCTTCAACTGTTCTCTTATCACCTCTTTTGATGGCCTCTCTTTTTCTCCTCTTGTCCCTGAGGTACTCCAAAGCATTATCCTTCACTCTCTGCTTGTCCCACTAAGTACATTATTTCTGACAGTTCATCCATACACATCTGCTCTGTGCAGATTTATGTATTTTCTAATCACATGCTGAGGGTGGCATCCCCAGTATTTCATCTAGGATGAATCATCATCATTTTTAACTCAATATGACCAAAAGTCAACACCTTAAATTTATTTCATCGCTTCTCTTCCTCTCCATCTCTGTTCTAGTTGACAGCTTTGAACAACCAAATCTGAGGTTGCTCAATTGTGTTTTGCTCATTTACATTGGATAACTATGAGAAGTCCCTGTGCTGCTGCGTTTTCATCTTCAGTATTACCCCAGTTCAACTCATTTTCATCACCTTATTCCAAATTTCCCATTTAGGTTGGCATATTATCATTCAATGAGTATCATCACCTTTCTTCCTTTTCCAAATGCACCCATCACCCAGGCCTTTATAAAATTTGGTCTCTGAGGCCCTGTTGATCTGACTCTCTCATTTCCGTCCTTCACCTTCTAATGTTCTGTCATATCTTTATCTTCTTGATTTCAAAGCCCTGTGTGACTCTTTGCTGTGTTTGATGCATTTTCTTTTTCTGTGTGCTTATGCTGGATGCAGTTGATGCATTTTCTTTTTCTGTGTGCTTATGCTGGATGCAGTATCTTTTGCCTTTATTTGGGAAGGTAAAAACCTCACTGAAGAAAGTGTTTCACTCTAGACTTCGGCAGGCTTGCCTTTGAGGCATGCTTCTGAGTGACAGCTTTTTGTGGCTTCACTGAAATGTAGATGATGGACAGTTTTCAGCTGACAAATATCTACATTATACAAGTAGATATCTGTGTATATATATATATAAACATATATATAGACACAGTATATATAACTGCCACTGTTGTCTATTTGGCAGTGTCATCAGTGGTCAGACATTGAAACAGGTTTGAGGCTAAATATTCTGTCATTCCAAGACTTGGTCATTTCAGAACAGGCCCGAAGTTGCTGATCCCAGACTGCTTTATTTTGTTTTCTGTGGGTGAGTTCAGGCTGAGGACTTCAAGTACCTAGAGGGAACTAACAAGAGAACTGGTGAGGGACTATTTACAAGGGAGTGTAGTGATAGAACAAGGGGTAATGGCTTTAAGCCAAAAGAGGGTAACTTTAGATTAGATATTAGGGAGAAATTCTTTACTATAAGGATGGCGAGGCACTGGAACATGTTCCGCAGAGAAGTTGGAGATGCATCCTCCCTGGAGGTGTTCAAGACAAGGAGTTTTGAGCCTGGTCTAATGGAATGTGTCCCAGCCCGTGGCAGGGGAGCTGGAACTAGATGAGCTTTTAATGTCCCTTTCAATCCAAAACAATCTGTGATTCTAACACTTACCTCTGTGTGTGTTTCAATCTAACATGGTTCAGAAATGCTGCACTGACATTACAAGAGATGACATGCCTAGAAAATGTTACTGAACAAATCCTGAAGATCATAATTTTCTGACAAAATTGTAATAGTCTCACCTGTCAGCATTTGTCCTTTCCCTACATGTGAGAGTCATTGACATCTCTGTTTAGGCCATCAATCCTTGTCAGTAACATACCTTATCTTTACCGGGTTTTTCAACCTTTACTGTTTGTTCATGCTGCCTACTTCTGCCCTTTAAAGCATGCCAGGTAATAAATATGGTATAGCATGGTGGTTTTAGGATGTCCTATTTCAATACTAAAATTAAAGAAAAAAACATTCTGGCCACTTTTTAAGTAGTTTCACACAGGTCAGGTATTTAAGAATGAAATCTTACAGCCTGCTATGTAAATGTATGGTCCAAGGTCCTCTATTACACGCATTGAGCTCGCTGCAGGATCGGGATCCTCAGAACATGTGGCAATTTGATTTGTCTCTAACGCATAAGGGATGTAAGGAGTATTTCTCATTATCACCTTAGCATTCTGACTCATGCCATTCTTGAATAGTGGCTTAGAGAAAGGTATGAGTTTGTATGTCAATGCTCTTACACACTCTATTGACAGACACTTTCCAAGGACTTTCCTCAGATTGGAATAATAATGCACTGAACACCTTCACCAAGAGGACAAAGAGTTGACAGGTGTCAAGGAGAGAGGGAGGCTGATGAGACATCTGCAAGTTGAATTATGTACCTGCAAGATAACATGACTAGCTATACCACAGAAGAAAAATGTGAGATTTGATGAGGTGTAACTCATTTGTGTTTCATACTCCTGGGAAGCAGCAGTAAGAAAAAAAGATGCAGTTTCATCTCAGTGAGCAGGAGAATGGTGATACATTTACAACAATAAACAAGACAAAATTAATAAAGACATTTAAAAAAGACCTATTAGAGCTGAAGCTGTGGGCAAACACTTCCATGAAGGTTTATAGTCTCTAAAAGTGATATGAATTGTATAAATAATTACTATTCCTGTTAGCAATTCACACCCTGTCTCTAAATTTCAAGGTGATTTCTAGCAATAGATAAATTGTTCTTAAACATGATTTCAATGAAAGGTAAGTGGTGTTTTGACTTGTCTTATTGTGCATGGGTGCATTTCGCCCTGTTTTGTTTTGAATATATCGTTTCTAGAGCAAAAATTCTTTTTTTAAAAAATTTTACAGCACACAATACAGTAGGGCCTGATCCTGTTATTGCATAGGGCAACATGTACAGTAGCAAAGTATCAGTAGCCAAGGGCAATGCCCTACAGATGGCTTGTGTGTTCATCCCCTGTGTGGGCCATTTGCTTAAGAGTTGGACTTTATAATCCTTGTGGGTTCCTTCCCATTCAGATTATTCTGTGATTTGTGATCAGCCACCTCTATGAGTGGAGTGGATCAACTGGCTGTACTAGTTCTGTAAATCAACTAATAGTATCATCTGAGTGGATCAACCACTTAAGAGGTCTGTGCATTTTTCTGCAAGTGTTAAGGGTCAGATTCCCAGAATTTGACATTAGATTCTGTCTTCTAACAATTGAAATGAAAGTTTGAAAATTGATGAAAATTAATCTAGTTTTAGTACCATTAACATTCATCCTTCATCTTCTGGTGTAAGACTGAGGAGAAAAATGTGGAGAGACCAATAACAGTATGATTCTTGAAGTCTCCTGCTGTCAGAGGTAAGATGATGCAAGACTCACAGTATCCTAAAGTTTGTTTTCCTCAGTGATACTAATTTGTAGAAGATTTTTAGCCTTGCACCCATTTGTTCACAGAGCCACTCCAGACTTCTGTTTTTCTTTCAAAATGAGTCCCCACAGGAATGATAAACAATGATCAGCTCCTTGAAGAGCTAGGTCTCTGAGATGTCTTAGATTTTTCCATCCTTGCCCTCACTTTTCCACTGGAAAGAACAGTTAGACTCAAATTCATTTGCTGAAACATTGAATGTTTTTAGGCATTTTTATTAAACAGTAAAGATCTGAATAATGTTTCTCAAATACTGGCAAAGTAGACGTATATATGTATAGTTACAAAATAGTGCCCTACAGAGAGCTTGAAGAATGAGCATGAGTTGAGATCTAGAAGTAACTTTCTCTCAAGAATCAATAACGTCCTGACTTCAGTGTTCATCTGACAACATCTATTACTTTTTGTGAGGTGTGAGCTGAGTAGTTTGCACATTTTTTTTAATACAATGCATATTGAATTATGTCAGACCAGCACAACCCTTTAGAGTCATGGATTTATTTACTTAAGGTCGACAAGCTTTTTTGTTAGTATTCACTGTAAATCATCCCAGGAGCCTCTAGCCTCTAGCAATTATTTAAAGTTTGAGATGTAGTCAAAACCTGTCATTTTTATTCCTGATATTTATTAATTTTCTCCTTCACTTTTACATCCTCTTGCTTTTTTAATGATGTTAGATGAACCATTCAACCGAGCCTTCATTTTACTTTCAATCTGCTTTTTTTTTTTGCTCAGGTCCAGGAGATTTGTACAGCCAATACATCAGTTTCAATTTTGTCCTTTAAAGTGCTCAATAACAAGTAACTTACACAGTGATCAAACAAATCAGTACACAGCTGCACGACAGACTGTCACACTGTTATGCTGAGGAGCAGAAAAACCCAGCTGCTCTCTCCAACAGGTGGTGACCCAAATAAGCTATCAGGGCAGGACAGAGACCTTGTAGATGAGGCTCAGCCTTGCCACCCCAAGACAGGCAGAACTGACCTGGAAAAGGTGATCAGGGCTACCCAAAGGTCCAGATCATTGGGTAAGACGGTGGGGAAAAGGCAAGTCCAAGGTAAAACTGTGCACAGAAGTCATGATCAGGTCCAGTGATGGTGCCCCAGTGATCATCATGTAAGCACACAGTGACGAGGGTGGTCTGAGGTGAATATGAGAAATCTGTCCCAGGGGTCAGGATCTGGACCAATGGGATACATGGCCAGGAACAAACAGAGCTGAACTGAAACATTTCTTTTCATCATAAAGAGGAGAAGCTTCTAATAGCTAGCTGAAGATTATTTGTGTTTTTAAATTTAACTGCCAGCCCTAATGAACAAGGATGATATTTATTTCAGCATGGGGCTGGAAAGAGAACTCAGATCACTACAAAATCCAAAGGATGACTGAAATTTGTCCATTTGTCAGGTTTTTTTTTTTTAATTTACAAGTATGGGTGGTATTGCTGTGCATTTGTTGTGCACTAGGATGGAAGAGATAGGGAAACAGGATCACTAAAAAGCAATGTTCTTGGCAGAATCCCTGCTGCAGACACTTTCATAGAAGCCTATGTAGAGATTGAAACTGGTCTGTGCCAGTAAAGGGCATGAGAGGGAGAGAAACAGAGCAGGTTTCTTCTTGAGCTCAATGATACAGGCCTGGAAACAAATAATTTAATTAAACAGAGGTTTTAATAAGACTCCAATAAAATGACAGGGTCAAAAAAAAAAGGAATACAGATAACAAATAAATCTGACATCACTCTAGATGCTGGGAACCCCATTTATGTGCAGCATTGGATGCACAGATCTTATGTTTGGAGGGCTTCTTCTGGTGGATCAGTGCAATGAGCTAGGAAACTGATATGGAGTTACGACTGCACTACAACTTGGTGGATGTTGGGAGATGTTTAGAGAAGCAAGCAGTAGGACTGGGCAGAGGGAAATGAGATCTAAGTAGTATCTAGATCTTGCTTTCAATGTCTGTGGGAATCCTACAATGTGGGTGGAAGATGCCAAGGAATTCCCAAGCCCAGTTGGCAAGTTTGGAGACACATTTGCACTCAAATAAATTTCAAGCCCAATGTAAACGGAGAAAACATATGACCTTTTCTTTTCTGTCATGAAAGAAATTATGAAAAAAAGTGCCATTGGCATGTTGATGTGTTTAAGGCATTCAATGTTTAACAACTTATCAGTATAATAATGACCTAATTTATAACAATACATAGATGTTTATCTTTGTAACATATGCCTAGATATTAAAGTGGTTTACTGTGTTAATGGGCAGAGACTGAAATTGCAATTCCATATGAAGTAATTAAGAACAAGATGATGATGCTGATGATAATAAAACTTTAACAACATTCCAATATTATCTTCATTTTTTCATTTGTGGTCTCACATTTCATAAACATTTTCTTTTCAAACTGTTAGTAAACTGATTTATATATCACTATAGACAGTTCTCACCAGAAGAAAGGGAGGGAATTGATCTTGATGCTGTACAACCATAGCAATGTAAAGGCTATGCAGTAGTCACATTTTGATTTCTGTCCCCCTTTTTCCTTACAACATATTATTTTCATTGGTTAAAGAGACAGTGTGATACAAAAAGTGACTACCCTAGGAAAATGCAATTTACAGTTCAGCAGCATCTGGGAAATGCACTATACTTCCTTCTTACTTTAGAGCAATTGCCAATTGGTGATTAGGCACTGAACTTCTCTCTCTGGTGACCAGCAATAGGACCTGAGGGAACCTCATAAAGCTGTGTCAGGGGAAGTTTAAGTTGGATATTAGAAAAAGTTTTCTACCCAGAGGGTGGTTAAGCACTGGAATGGGCTCCCCTTGATGTATCATACTTTATTCAATGGTGTTCAGAATTATGGTGCAGTGTCCCTAGTGAAGGGGACACTAATGCTTTCAAGGGCAAACAAAACCTTTCTGTGACTTGCTGTAGATGATAATATGAGAAAAATATGAAAGGAGTAAGTATTCTTTTCAAATTCAACATCCATCTTGTAATTATGTATAAATGGTTCTTAATTCAAGAGGTAGTCACAATATGCAAAGAAGAAAGGGGTTATTAAGCTTAACCAAATATATAAAAATTAATTGTAACCACTCTGTGCATGCTAAACAGTTTCTTATGTGACTGTAGCTTGCTAGAAAAATGATGAATGTTCAGAATATGTTTCTGTTCATTTGTCTTTATTCCAGTGAGCATGTGAAAGTCATAATTCAACATACGTTAAACTAACTCAGCAAAAAAATCTGATTTCTTGAGCTGGCAAACACAACCTTCTTCCAATTATTAATCTTTTTTCCTTAGTAGAAAAACATCAAGTATAGTTTACAAAGAGGTGTGGCAAAGGTCAGTTAAGGAAGGGAATAAGACAGGAAACTTCAATTACTCATTTGAGACAACACAAGTAGCACCTTCACTTGCAAGAAATTATTTAAATCTAAAAAAACCATTCCTAAAAAAGAAATGTAAATTTGAAAAGAAAAGACAAATTAATTGCCCATATATGTTTTACATAGTTGGGTGGACTAACAAAAGTAATTGGAGAGTTGTAATTAATGTCACATCATTATAAAAATTGTTGTGGTCAAGGACCTGAAAATGGAGGAAATGGCAAAGTTTTCTCTAGTTTTTTTCTGCTATCTGATTATGTCAGAGAATTTTCTCAGGTGTTGCTCATACAGCAACATTTCAGTTTCTAGAGCATTTTTTGGCGAAGTTTTATTCTGCTGAAACGATATTTGTTCCCTAGGTATTTTATATGGTTTTTATTTGAAAAAATGATTGCATGGTGTGAAAAACAGATGGAAGTATCACTTCAGTGTGAGGAGCCCAGTTTCCATAGGGAAATAGATATTGAGTTACTGGTCTCTGAAATTTTTGACAGTTTGATGTATATTTTGAAATCCATAAAGGTAAAAACAAAATCCCTAAAGTCGGTAAGAAACCCATCTAATTAAAGATTAGGGTTTAACTGGGAATTTTACCCAGTGATTTGCTCCCATTTTTGCTCTCCACTTTGAAACAGAGCTTGTGATGATAATTGTATTTTCTTTGCAAATAAGACTAAAATACTGTCTTTGTTCTTTTAAGGGGGAGGGGGCATTTGTTTGTTTTGTTTTTTTAAAAAAAAAATTAGTGACCAAGACCTTCAAAGCAATGCCACACAAGTCTAATTTTCATAAGCTCTCCTGGAGTTTTAATTTCTTTTAATTTTTTTAAATTTCTTTTTTATTTGTTGAATTAAAGAAAACTATTTCATTTCAGGTAAAAGAAACTATTTCTCTAACATCAAAATATTTCCCTACCACTTCCCAGTGGATTATCAGAACTCAAAAAATAATAAGAATTTCACACAGAGAAGAAGCAGATTTTCACTTTTTTATGAAGCGTCAGGAAATGTAAAAGAATTTATTCACACTTCTTTCATTATTCTTTTTCTATCCTCTATTTATATTTCTATTCAAAGAATGTCACAAAATATTTTGCTTCCTAGTACATAGCTGTGCATTCTTCACTTTCATCTATTTGGCTTCTATAGTTTGTTATACTGAATTTGTCCCAGGCAGAAGCAGCCAACAGGACTCTTTTCTAAGGTTTATGGCCTTTCTGAGTTTTTGTTTATTTGTTTAAACGTAAGTGTATTTGCATAGCTCAGTGCAATAGAATCAGATTCAGACCACACAGAGAGGTGAATCAGGCAGAATCTTAAGATGTGGAAGAAATACTTCCACTGACACCTTTGTGGCTTAAAATCTTGAAACAGACCTGATCCAATGACAGGGGTGACAGCCTTCACAGGCAAGCATCCTGTTTGTGCAAACAGTACCCAATCGACCGCAGCAGTGACATGAATGCATTACCTTCATCTGCTCAGTCACCCAAAGTGACACAAATTGGCACCAGACACAGGTTCTGAGAAATTCATAAAGCTGGATACAATGGATTAATGTGACTCATATCTACTGCCACTCAGAGATATGAGACTATCAGGACAGAATTATAAGTGGTAAGCTGAAAATATAAGACACTGAGGAGGAGAAAAATTGCATTTTTTCAGTGAATGAAAGGACTACAAGGAGGAAAAGAAACACTTCATACACCAGATTTTGCACAATGCTAGTCAGAACCTTCACAGAAACCTGAAGACATCCAGAATTATGGTTGAACAAGGCAAAGGTATTCTTGAAATCTTCCCATTACTTTAATCCTCTTGCCCCATTTCTTGTAGAAGCTGGTTCTATGTAACCTGCTGGTCCTTGGACACTCTGTGCTTTCCTTGGTGGTCCCTGCAGCAATGTGTCTCCCTTGGGATGTTCTCAATACCTGTGTAGTCACATTCTTGAAGAGAACTTAAAGGAAGATTATAATGATCATTCTATACCTTCCTCCCCTCTCCAGTGCAGCAGTTAGCAACATCCCTCAGCTTCCCACAGGAGAGCTTCTAGCAAAAAAGAACTGTAGCTATAATTGCTTAATCACAATAAATTTGCTACTGGAGAGCCAGAGAAAAGAAACAGTAGGAAAGGAGGCATTTAGATGCCCAATCCCTGCGAAGCCCTTTGTGAGCAAAGAGCAATTAGGCTAAATATGAACATGCTCATCATCCCAACGAGATGTCTAGAGACGTCTTTGCTGGCCAAACAGAGGGGAAGAGTTTCCTTGTTAGAAATTAGTTGCTGTCGAGTTGCCGCCTAAAACCAGCTCGAGCCAAAACTAGCTACTCTGAAAACTCCATTTGATGACATGATAATTCCAGGTGAGGTCCCAACTAGACTGTACATCCTGATTAGCCTAGTTTTGTTTTATTTTTTTTTGGATTTTGTATCTTGCCATAGTGATTTCAACCTTGAAATGTTGAGACACTGCTGATTCTCTCTCAAGAATCCAGACTGCTCAGTATTGCTGTGCTTTCAAGAATCCACTGCAAACTGTAAGAGCAGATTTCTACCTACTTGTTAAATACACCCAACAAATCATTAAAAACTGCCTTTCTTCTGTGGAGGTTGTTGCACGAGAGACTGACAATACACTTTTGAGTCTGATGTAATAATTTTAGCCCAGTTCCCATTCAGCAAATTTGGTATTCAGTGAGTTAGCCGGACACAGACTTCTTTGTAAAATATTAACATTCCTATGGCATCTAAAGCTCCACACTAAAAAGCAATTATATTGCAATCTTGTTATTTTGCTTTTAAGTTTTGTATGTATGCATGCTAGTTTACTGATTTATATAGTTTAACTTACTATGTTAAGACATTTTTAAGCTATCCATCTCAATTCAAATAAAGAAAACCCACATATTTACTGAAGCAAAAATAGAATCCACCTCAAGGAGGTTGTTGTTCTTTTTTTAACTTAACATCTGGTATGTGGATTACATCTATTTCCATAGTCACATATTCAGAGAAAAACACATTTCAACATTCCTTGGACTGAGTTTCTGATGCTATTTTAGTGTGTGATATTCTTCCAAAGACAGGTTTTTATCCATTTTTTAGCATATAGTTCCTATTTGATTTTATTATTTTATTTGAGCAACAAATAAAAAATATTGCAAGATGAAGAAAAAAACTCCTTTAGAATAACGTCATATGTTTTGGTAATAACTCTGTAACACATTCAGGTAAATTGGAATGTGAAGTTCTTAAAATATACTCCTAATGTTTTATAAGCCTGATATGCTTTATAGGCTTGAAGCCACCTGGTTTCGTCATTGTATTCCACTTTATTTATAATACAGTCATGTGTTATGAATATATTGAACAGAATCACAGGAATGTTATCTGCCAACAGCTCCCATCCGCCTTCTGTTGGTGAAGAAATTTTAACCATTCTTTCAGATTGTTTCATTGTCAGCAATTCTATAATGTAAAAATGTACTTTTTGATGGTCCTTTCTTTTCAAATATCCTAGAACTTTCTTCTTCAGCTTCCCATTGCTTTATTTATAACTTTTAAACCAGAGCCACCTCCAACAGTCAAATCTTTTCTGTCTTGCCTGTTTGTACCAATTTCGACTATTACGACATTCATTTCTAGCACAAAGCAAATTTTACATACAGGCTCCAATTGCCTGTTACCAGAAAAATAGAATTGTCCCTTTGATCTATTGGAGTCTGGAATGACAATCTGGCACAATCTGGTGCAGCTTTCAAGGCATTAGAGCTCCTCATGGCTGAGTTAGGTGACACTGAGGGCTCCTTGATGGTCCCTGCTATGACAGACAGAGCAGCTATCCTGGAGTGCAATATCTATCTTTAGTCAGAGGGTGTATTGGGAAGGAGCTATCCATGTAGAAAAATTTGAATTACTCTATATATCTTTTAAGATAATGAACACCATAATTAAGACTATCTGAACAAATCACATAAATGAGGACCCAGATGGATCATCGTGTCCAGCTCTTAAGTGAATGGTCCATATAGGGATTGAACCCACAATTCTGGTGTTTTTTTAGCACCATGCTCTGACCAACTGAGCTAAAATGGAAGATGTTACTTTGGAAAGCAATGTCATTGAAAACAATTTAAGGAGCACAACTGACTGACAAGTCACTATTAGCTCTCATGTCGTAATGTGACAATTTAAGGAGAACACACTACTTGCTTGCATGAGGAAGGGACACTGCAATGACTTATTCTGCATGGCACAAATATAAAAGATATACTTCTACTTTGGACTCGAGGCTGCACTATGTAATCAAACTTTACCTTTCCTCATGGAATTAATGTTCGTGTCCCACAAGACCAGCATTATGACTCCAGCCCATCTGCCATCACCTCAAGTCCAAGTTTTGAGCTGAAAATGAAATTCAACTTTTTTTAAGAAATTATTTAATTAGCTAGTGATGACTAGGTTTTAGGATGCAAATGCAGATCATGTAGAAAAAAAAAATATTAAAATAAAAGTCAATTCTTATGTTTGTAACCTTACATTTTGTCCAGAGCCTATCTAGCTGTGACTGATCAATGACTCACAAAAATGTCAGAAGGCTCACAGGAGACATGGATGGTGACATGCCCATGAAGCTCAGAAAGGGATGTGGGGAATGGTCATGGCTACCAAGAAAGCTGAACTCACCACAAAGAGGACTAGATGGTTGTCTTCTGTATAAATGGCTACATCACTTGGGTGGATTTGCTCAGTTGGTCAGAGCATGGTGCCAAGGTTGTGTGTTCAACCCCTGTCTGTTCAACTCTTCACTTAAGAGTTGGACTTGATGATCCTCGTGGGTTTCTTCCAGCTCAGAATATTCTGTGATCTGTGATCAGCCACCTATATGAGTGGTGTGGATCAACTGGCTGTACTAGTTCTGTAAATCAACAATAGTACCATCTGAGTGGATCAATCACTTTTCTGTCCCTTGGTTAATAAAAAGTGGAGAAATAGTTACGCAACTTTTAATAATGTACCCAATGCAGAGCATGAACAACACAGAGTTCAAAAACTGAAAAACAAACAAAAAGGACTTTGATGAGAATGACAGATGTGATCTGGATTCTTGTCATATACATCTTGCCAGCAGCTGAGGATAGTGAGCATGTTATTGAGAATTATGTTAATACTATGATTCAACTATTTATTCCAGCTGCATACTCTGATTATTTGTGCTTGTGTTGTGATTCAAGTGTGTTGCTGTAACACCTTGCAAAATCAAATTTCCATGCAATGTCAAAAGACATTCAAATCAGTAAATTTGATGTTAAACTTCAAATTCTCATTGTGTGGAATAGCTAACACAAATTGGTCAAAATATTGGACTCTGATGCTAATACAGGTTTTTCAGATCTTCATCGAAGACTTTGCTTTGTTGCTGGTATCTATGTCCTGTATGTGTCCTCTCATTGTGTAGTTTTTTAAGCCTCTTGAATCTGGAAATTTCCAAAGGTGAATGTATTTCATTAATGATTCACAGCAATTCCCCTTATCTTTTCAGTGTTTTCGCCAAAAATCATCACTCATTGAGCCAGAAAAAAACAGGTGCATTGCAAGGATACATTCATAAAACAGTTTTTTGCCAAATTTTGTGGATTAATAATACACAGCTTTTCAATATGTCTGTATTTGAAACACATATGATTCCAAAATATGAACCCCAGCACACAAGGCTTGTACAAATGAGTCTGCTATCCATGTTTCAAGACGATTGCAGAAAAAATAACAAAAAATTAGAGGAGATACACAAGCAGTACTTGTGTGTTAGCAGAAATAAATTACAACAAATGGCTTAGCTCAGGGTTTTTAGCTTTTCCAGATTTGAATTACTTGTTGTATTGTACAAATGCTTGAACAGGCAGAAAATACTAGATCCCAAGATGATTTTTAACCTCATGGAGAATAGTACAGTAAAAACCTTAGGGCAAGGAGGTTCAAATTAGAAATATTCCATAAATAAGTTTAACTGTGCACATGGTCATCCAAAGATACAAATTCTGAAGGCAGTGGTGGACTCTCAGTCTTTTGAATTCTTTGAACTGAACTCGGACACCCACCTAGAAAATATATTTTGGGCAAAGAAAGTTTACTGCACTCAAGAGGGAGTTAGCTGAAGGAAATATAATGGCCTGTTATTACTGGACACCAAACTAGGTAACTGAATGATCTCCACACTGTCTGAATCTATTTTTTTATGTGATACACATACATAAACCCATCCTAGAAAAAGAAACAAAAACAAACCTGAGAGAAATCTGACATTTTTCCTTTAAATTTTTTGCTGGCATTTAAAACATGGGACCTAGAACTGTAATAGACTATGAGTTCACAGATTCTAGTGTCCTGTCTTGACATGTTGCAGTATTTTTTTCATAATTTTTGAAATTGCACCAGCTCAATTCCAACTCAAAGTCTGTTTCACAGCCTCCTTGCTCTTCTGACTGAATTTCCATTCCTGAACTATGCATGGCCAACTTACACATTTTCATTCTCGTGATGTTGTCCTTCAGCTTATACTCCTGATGTAGGTAAACATATTTGTGTAGAAAAGTAATAGCTCTATTCAATTATCACATAGATTGGTGGACCTACAAATTTTTAATTTTTTTTCTTGCCTTTCCCTGTAATGCATGCTCCTGTTCTCCTATTTATGCCAGCAGTCCTTCTCTACATTTGTTCCAGTCAGAGATCATGCATGTTGAAGGATGCTTGTATTGTTTTCTTTGTTTTATTCCATTTTTTTTGTCCATGACTGCTCTGCTGTTCCTTTTTCATCCTTCTCTGTTTTCCGTTCTGTGATCTGACGTATTTTTCATTCTGCTTTTGCTTTGATTCATTTATGGTTGTTTGTTTTTTTTTTAATCCATCCACTCTGACCTGGCTCCTCATCCATTCTATCAAACTGAAGTTTTAGAAGTGTCACGTCAAGATAAATCAAAGTGTATAATTAGGTTGCAATCTTATCTCCTACCGTGGCCAGTGACCATAAATACATATGGGAACATATTTTGTTACACTGCAGAAATTCTCCTAGTAAACTAGGATTCTTGAGTTAGAGATATCTCTGCATTTCTCAATGCAATCAACTTTTCTTCAAAGTGTCAGACACCCTTTTAGTGAACTCTTGTCAACTTTACCACAACATTCATCAGGAAAGTGTTTCCTGAGTTTAAGTATACATTTTATTTTTTATATTACTTTTAATTCTAGTTGTATTTGGTATCACCTTGTTCCTATACTGGAAGAGACACTGAACAGCTGTTCACAACCCTGCTCTCTTTACACAACTGAAGAGTACTACTGTATTTAATTTGGTTTTGTACTGAAACAGTTTCAGTTGTTTGGCTACCTTTCCTCACTGTTTTCTTCTCTAAATCTACTCCATCCTCTTTTGTCAGAGAGGTATTGGAAATACACAGGATACCCCAAGAACAGGTAGATCATTCCTGTGTACATTGATACTGTCATGTTTTCTGCTCTGAGCAGAGTGTAGTGGTAGTCTATTTTCTATTTTTTTCTGAAATGTTTTGAAGAGCTTTTTTTAAGTCCCAGTAATCAATTACCACTCAGCATGTATGCAGAGTCAATCACACTGCATATAATTAGAATTTTTTTTTCTCTCTGCCATTTTACATCCATTTTACACTGAATGTTATTTTGCTCCCTCACTCTTCTGTATCAACCAGTCTCATAAGATCTTCCTGCACATACATTTTTCTTTAAAATACCAAATATCAGCTATCCAACTCTGTCACTTTAATATGCATCAATATGGTGATGCAGAGTGTACTCCACTTGCAGCTTCCATATATGCCGAAAACTGATAATTGATTCCAACCTTTTAATTGTTATTCTGTCGTGTGAAGAGTTTGAGTATTATGCCATCACAGAATATTTTTTGGAGACCATATGGTGACTAACCATTTTGAACATCCTTTGCAAGTCTACATAGACTTTATGAATTGTATGTCTGTCATCTCAAACTCTTTACATGCTTTTTTTAGAGATAAATTATACATAATTTAACACGACAAAACTTTTCTGGACTTCCCCAGTGTTTAGTATCTACCTATGACTTTTCTAATTCTATCTTTTTATCATGATTGCCAGTAATTTTACTGTGCAAGCAACAGATGCATCAGTCTGTACTTATTTGATCCCACTAAGATCATTAAAAATTAACACTGTATTATGGTTTTCTGGCCACTTTATGTGACAGGTTACAAGCTGGACTTACTTGCCCAACTACTTTACAGTTTTTAAGGAATGCCTGAGTGAAAATTGTCTTGAGCCAGTAATTTGTAATCACTACCTTTTTTTTTCTTTGAATAGTCCATTTACATTCCAATTTAAAATTTATTCTTCTATGACATTCCCCATTCCATGGAAAAAAGCTCTGTAATGGCAACCTTCACTTCAGCTTCTAACCCCAATCACAAGCCCCAGTCCCAATAAAAAACTTCAATCACTAGCCCCATTATAAACCATATCCTAAGGAAAAAATCAACCCATAGTTAAAACCCTAATCCCAAACCAGAACCAAATCCCTAACCTTTAACACCCAGCCCCACATTCATGCTTTAACACCAAAGCCCTAAATCCAATCTTGTGGATAACAGTAGAGTTAGGATTCAGTTTAAGTTTCTTTTTTTTTGTTAATGCTTCTTGTCAAAGCTGAGGATTTGATCTATTGCTGGGGTGAAGGTAGAAGGATGCCCAAACAGTATTGCGAAGTTTAGTATTAGGGCTTGAAATTATAGTTAAGGGTTTGGGCAGAGCAGAACTAGAGTTTGGGTCAGGATTAGTTTTAGAAGTTATGTTTGTGCTTGCACACAACAATTTGGATTATGGTTCGGTTCTATGTTCAGGGTCAAGGTTGCTCCAGCTCTTCAAAGAGGGACATTTAAGGTTGGTATTATGATCCACTGGTATTATTTGAATTTAGACAGAGTTCTGATTGAGTTTGGCTTTAGCATTATGATAGGATCTAGGATCCAGGTTGTAGTTTAAATTTGGATTTTGTGTTTGAGTGCAGTTAGTTTTAGGTTGATGGGTGGGATTAAGGCTGGGTTTAAAATTTGGGTCAGATTAAGGTTTTGGGTTTAGGGTTTTGTTTAATTTTATGATCAGAGTAAGGGTTAAAGATCAGGGTTCCTAATTTGTTTTGTTTAGGCATTAAGGTTTATTATTTGTGTTACTGTTTCTGGGTATTTTACATATTTTAGCATTTTTTGGATTCTAACAGTTTAATCAAGGCTATAATGAGTTGGTATTTTTCTGCTTCTGGATTGACATGCATTTGGAGCCAAAAAAGCACTTAAAAATATTGTTATGGAAAAGAAAGTCAGATATTTGCAATTGGTTTGAGCAAGGTACATTTCTCAAGTATGCACCTAGATGCTGTAAACATTTTTGTCTAAATTTTCCATTAGGGCCAGTTAATGAAAAGTTTCAGCAAAAGAACAATAACTTTTGGAGGCACTGTTATTAAAGAGTTGATGGTATGATAAAACCTGCATCAACTCAGACAGAACACAACTGGAAATGCAACTGATGGCAAGGACCCAAACAGACTATGTGAAGTTAAATCAAGATACTATCCAGCCTGCAGAAATCTAAGTTAATCACATGAAATCCTTCTTGTCTTCAGGAGGAATACAGCCAGATGACAGCAAAACTGAAACTGTGGCCAAAATAAACCATCAGCCACTAACATAAGCAACAAGAACATACCATTTCTGGAGACACTTGTAGACCAGAAGAACATAGCATTTCTGGAGATACTTGAATTGATTAAAGTTTTGGTGTAGTACATAGTTTTAGAAGAAGCCTGGACTGCTTTACAGAATTGACTTTTTTGTAGCACTCCACTTTGAAGAGCAGTCATAAAAAAATGCAGCAACAAACAGAAGTAACCGTCTTAATTAGTCAGGATATATGTTTCCAGAAGCCTAGTTATCATTCAAACAATGGGATCCTGAAATGGATTAGAAATTTACCTATTGAAAGACCAAGGTCTTATTTCATGTATATGCTGGGATTTCATATAATCCAATTTCTTACCAAGGAATACTGGCTACTGCATTTGCAAGAGGGTTTTTTTTCCTCTTCGAGAATGTAAAAAGGCAGATTGCAGCAGTGTCACTTAGCAAGCATTCCAGTGACCCTCTAAATCTCTAATTGCTCTATTGAGCTTGAGGCAAAATACAAAAAATACTATCCACCACTGAACATCATCACACCTTCAGATTTGCAAGGCATGGAAATAACACACTGTGATATACAGAAAAAAATGCCATCTTTAAGTCAAGAATAAAAGTGGAGAATAAGCCACAGCTTTTGGTAGTGTTAGGTTTTGCAGAAATATTCTTCTTCATGCAAAACTGCACCTAAATTTTCCTGGCAGGTGCATTAAAATATGCACGTAAGAGAGAGCAGTCGCTGTGGTGTTATATGAATTTCTGGCATTGATGCTAATGCCTCCTGAGCATGCAGATTTTACAACTATCACAATGCTGATACCATCATATACTTGGTCTATCTACACGCAGGTACTGGAACAGTGTTGATGGCTTACTTGAGGCAGTGGATTATGACATCAGGTCTGCACAGCCCTCTTTGACCTCTCTGCATACAAATCAAGTTGAAGTGAAAAAAAAATATAGTTTACCTAAGTCATTTTTTTTCACAATAAAGGTTTAAGAATGACTAATTATTAATTCAAGTATTTACTATTCGGTAATTAACAAATTTAGTTCTGTTTGTTAACCAGAGAACCTTTGCTTGGAAGGGCTCTTTCATAGAGTGCAAAAGCCTGCTCAGGGTCTGGAATGCTAAATTTTGTGTACAGGCTTTAGTAATTCTATATCTCACAAACAGTGTTATGGTTCAGCTTAGTGGTCAGGATGCTACTTTGTGATCCTGGTGTGACTGACATTGCAGATATAAGAAACCTCACTCAGATTTACTTCACATGATTAAAGTGAACCCTCCCTCTTCTTTCATTCACTTCTGAATATTTCTGAAGCAGTTGGTGTTATCTCACATGTACCAGATTCAGATAATTAGTACTTGCTGACACTGCCCAACACAACATAAAGTAAAATCTGCAGAGGGATTACTGATACAAAGAGCATATGTGGGAGTTAGTATTGCATCTTTAGGGCTACTGCTTTGGGCAGCTCCATGAGCCCTATTCTGCAGCTGAGCCCATAGGGAAAGCCAACTGTGTGCAGAAGACACGGTCCACATGCTTCCTGCAATGTTTCACCATTGTTCCTTCTGATAGGTCCACCCTAAAGATTGCATGGTGTACTGAGAATTGAAGATAAAGGCATTCTGTCCTCTATTGATACATACAATATTTTGAGGAGGAAGAGACCTGCTTTCATACTGGTTTCCAGAGACATTCTGCTAATTCTAATGGAATGCAAGCAATTCTAAAATTATCAAATTCAGAGAAACTCTGAATTAGTCTGACATTCACCTGACCTCGCATAGAATTTTTCAGCATTGCAATGTGCATTGCAATAATGCAGTATTAGACTGTAGGTGTTTAATACACTGTTAGTTGTTTGGAATCCTTTTATTGTTGGGTATAGAAAGAGACAATCTCAGAATTAGATTCTTCTTATCTGAATGTGAGTTTCCAACATAAATCAGATAGTTTCTGAAAAGCTGTCTGAAGTTGTAGCAGATGAATCTCAACCCTAATATTTCCAGGACATTAGGTTATTCTCTGCATTATTTCATTTTATAAAGAGTGACGTGACTGACATTTTAAATTCATAATTTATAATTCCATGTCTTTGTGACATCTTGTAGTTTCTCTGTGTTAAGCTGCGTGAAACACCAGAGGAATAATCTGTAGTCAGACATGACATTTTAGTGAGTTGCTCTTTTTCTGTTGAATGTATTGCTAAAAGAAAAACAAAAGCATCCATCAAATGCAGATGGATGCAGTTGCAATTCATCTTTCCATCCTTAGGATAATGTGTTGTACATTGCAAAGACTAATACTTGCCATGTTTCTGCCAACATGCTATCTCCCACCTTTTACTCTATCAGTGATGTCATATGTAGGTCACTTTATGATAATAATGTTTATGATTTGATTCCTTCCCAAATTAAAACAAAACAAAACAAAACCCACTTCATATTGATTTAAACCTGGGTTTATGTGTCAACAGAAAAAAATTTCACAGTGATTTTCCAAGTAGAGTGTTCCCCCAGTGTATTAGAATTTCACATCCCAGCAAGTTTCTATACCATTGTGTAAGGTATATATCCTCTCCTATTTTAGCTGTAATCTTGCACAAACCTCATCACAAAAAATATGAGTCTTAATGGTATTTTTCCAAATCACCAGCCTAGTCAGATTTTACTAGTAACTTTAGGACAAGTCCTCAAGGAATGACAGCCCATTGCACTGCAATTGTCCAAGATGGATTGCTACATCCATGGACAATTTTGTATGTTTTCCTGCATTGGAATCTGTGAGTTTTTCTGCCTGAGGGAAATCTAATTTGCTGTTTTAATTCTATATTGAAGAAAGCATCTCCTTCCAGTTGTATGTCCAGCATGAATGTCAAGCTAATTTTAAAGTAACTATTTTGGATACACTTAATTATTCTTCTACTTCTACTGATTTAGATCAATGCTTTAATCAAAGCTTTAATGGTTTCAAAGGTGTTTTTCTTGTAGCTGGTTGATGTGAAAGAGAGTTGACAGCTTATGGTTCCAGTGCATTGTCAGGTCAGAAGTTAGTACGTATTCCCTCTACTCCCACATCAGCCATGTGTTAACTTACTAGTGGTAAAAGGGAATTTTTTTCTATGTTATTAACCTGAAATGGAGTATAAGAGCAACAGCTGTATGGACTCACCTCTCATTAACATGCACTGGAGCTGTTGGACTGTAAACCTGTTTGAGCAGTCTGGTTGGGAAGGAAAAAGGAAAAAAAAAGGGGGAGTTGTGCTCTATTTTTTGTGTTTTTTTCTGATATCTAGGGATGAGATTTTCTGCTAGTGAACCCATCAGTAATAATTAGCATGATGATAATCACATGGCCATTTTTTCCCAAAGTGTTTGTATTTCTCTAAGATAAGAATTTTCATATACAATGGTCGTATCACATGTAACACATTCTGATTTAATCTCCTACCTGAGCTGCTTACAAATGGAAGGTACTTAATATGAGTATCAGTTCAGGTATTGTTTACAATACTTGAACTGAAACTCATATTAAGTACCTATTTACACCAACGCCATAAAGTTATTTGACAGTGAGAAAGTTGTTTCTGGAATTTCTGTTCTTTGCTTAGGATCAATGCTCCTTCATAGCTCACCTTTTTTACTCTGTTGGGGTTTTTCCTACACTACTTATTATAAAATTGTTATTAATTATATTATTGTTGTTGCTATTAATGACAGCAAAATAGCTCATGCCAAATAAACCATTCAAGAATGATAACCTTTATTTTCATTTTTGAATGCAGATAAGGTTTGTAAGTGCAAAATGCATGACTTATTATATTTTCATGGAATTCTTGTGAGTTGTTTTCTTAAAATGTTCTTTTTTTTGGGGTTGTAGAGAGTCACAATGGCTCCACTCAAGCTTTTCACTCTGGCTGCACAAGTTAAGCTTTCCAAAATGTGAACAGATAGCATGTAATGAAACAGGGCTGTTAACAATTGTGTCTTTCAGAGAAAGCTGTATGTTAAAGATTTTGAAACACTGGGAGTACCTCAATTATTTCTATATGTTGATGAACCATCATTAAAATGAACAACTGGTTCAAGTCATACTCATGCATTTTTACATTCGCTCATGAGAAAATTTTAGCAATCTGTGTGGCTTACAGTTCTTTAAAGATGTAGATATCTTGAAGAAGCACAATGTAATGCTTTTTATTTTAGACATATTTGAACCTTTTTTCACTACGCATATTCTCATCCAAAAGGTCAATAATGTTTCTAGTAAACTTTTGGACTAAATGATAGTATAAAATTATAAGATTTACAGTTCTAAATATTTTTGCTAATCAGTGATGTGATCACATAAAGTGAATTGGTCTCTTCTTCCTGGTTTGTGAAAAAAAGTGAACACGTTTCCTTTTTCTTACAACCATTAAAATAATACTATAGAAGCCAATGACAGGGCCAAAACTCTGTGGTGCCTCCAGACTTCTTTTGGGTTAACCAAGCAAACACCCTGTGATTCCATAAAGTCTAGACACCTCATTTAGCATAGGATAAATTGTCTCTGGCGTTAAGTCTGCCTCCACTAACTATGAAGGCTTCCCAGAGGATAAACTGAATGGTGAATGCTTTTTGACAGATAGAATTGGGCAAGATGAATCCCAGCTATGTAATGCCCCAAGACATTCACAACAGACATTTGTTTTATAGGGCTCTTGTAGCTTCACAGCCTCTTCAGCAATCCCACCTGGTGCTGAATGTTAGAAAGAATTCTTTTTCTAACATAGAACTTGCTTATCCCTTTGTTGTGATTTAACCTTCAGGCAGCTGAACACCACAGAGCCACCTGGTCACTCTGTCTGTCAGAGATGGGGGAGAGAATGGGAAAACAGGTAAAACACCTGGGCTGAGATGAAGACAGTTTAGAAGGACCGAAAAGGAAAATGTTAGTAATGATTAAAAGATTAAAGTATACAAAACAAGTGATGCACATTGCAATTGCTCACCAACCACTGCCCAGCCTGCCCTAGCTGTGGCACAGCTCCCCAGACAACTCCCCACAGTTGGACTGTTCAGCATGATGCTTTATGGTGTGGAATTTGNGGAAAATGTTAGTAGTGATTAAAAGACAGTATACAAAACAAGAGATGCACATTGCAATTGCTCATCAACCACTGCCCAGCCTGTCCTAGCTGTGGCACAGCTCCCCAGACAACTCCCCCCAGTTGGACTGTTCAGCATGATGCTTTATGGTGTGGAATATGCTACCTGCTGGGCAGACTGAACAGTAATCAGTGTTTGAAGGAGAAGAAATCTGTTCATCTCCCAGTTTTTCTAGCAGAAACAATTTTTATCTACTGTGTTCTTGCCTGATGGCTTGGACAGTTTAGTTTCAAGCTCTTTCACATCTTCTCAATAAAGACTGGCATCCATTATTTCTATGTGATCTTTTGTTATGATTTGGGAGTCACAGCTTTTCTGATAATTCTAATAAATGATGGTGACAGAGGAAAACAGAAGAGATTTCTGAACCACTCTAAGACATGTTAACAAGGCTGAAAGGACAATAGATAAGAAGAAGTAAATTTTTTTCAGATTATGTTATTCAGACTATGGCAGATGGAGTCTTTTCAGAATCCCAAACATATCTGGTCAGGTAAGCAGAAATTTTGGCATCACGTGGGGTTCATTGTTGATAAATATGAGTTCCAGAGGAATATTGACCAGCAAATATATTCCTGGACTATAGATTGACTGTAACAGGTGGAAAGAGCTGTGGAATGCTCTAGATTGCAAATGAAAAGTCCTAGCTCAGAAAAAACCAAAGATCATGAGAATAAATGAAGAGACGAATAAACACAGAAAGGTTAAAGCAACACAAAACTATTCTGAATGTTGACAGCATACATTCAGATTCTTCCCTGTGGTAACATGGTTGCCAAACAAAAGGGATCCAAGATGAATAATGCACCCAAGTAGAAACAGAAATGTTGGAAAGCATAAAGTGTTCACTTTTCCACAAATCAGGAAGAAGAGACCAATTCACATGATGTGATCACATCATTGATTAGCAAAAATATTTATATCTGTGGATCTTATAATTTTATACCATTGTTTAGTCCAAAAGTTTACTAGAAATATTTATTGATCTGTTGGATGAGAATATGCATGGTGAAAAAATGTATCTAAAAGATTGTTTATTTGTCTTCTGTCTGAAGGCATAAACACAAAGTACATTAAGAAGGACTTTCCCATCAGATAGTTTTCCCAGTGCAACAAAGCGTCCTTTTAAAAATGCATCAAAAATAAACCAAGAAAAGCCAACAAGACTCAGAAAATCTTTACAAATAAAAAGTTTTCATCCCCATTAATAAGTGTAAAATACTGTAGTCTGGACCAGTGAATTATTACACACAATTACCAAATTGTTCACACTGCTATAAATCAAATTGCTGGAAGGATCTATAGCAATGTATTTCTAATCTCATATAAAAATACTGCAATCAGCCAGTATTTCTACAGGAACCTCTTGGAAGAAAAGATGAAGGGACTCTCTGAGGTATTTGCAGAAACACTGGAGATCTGAGCCAAGGCTGAACTCAGTGCTATGAAGATGAGGCAGCAGCGATGACAGTACAAAGGATCTGCTAATGTGAGGCAAACAGTATCAGCCTCAAGCCCATGACTGGTTCCAGCTGCCTCTGCTCTATAGAAACTGACTCACATCCAGACTCACCCACATCCTGAGACAAGATTAGGAGTTCACTAGCATTTCCATCACTGGCACCAGGGAGAATAGGGGGATACAGAAGTTTTTGCAAAGAAGGAAAGAACATACACCAAATTACTGCTCCCTCTGATAGTACGGAAGTCTACCATAGTTGTAGCAGTGTGTGTGTACACATACTCTGGACAGCACATCTGCTGCTCCTTAAAGAATTTAGATTCCCGTGCTGCTGTGGGTTGCTGTAGACATGAATCTTCATTTAAAATAATCACTATCTGATTAATGCTCAGGAGATCGCTGATCTGTATGAAACAAGGAGGAGATGTTCTTCCTCACTTTCATACTAAGGGAAAAAGCTTCCACTCACCTTCCCCAGAGCAGGCAATGGAACCATGGTTCCTTGGTACTCCAGCAGCACCAACAACAGAGCTGCTGCTGGAAGCAACTCAAAAAAGGACTCAAAATGGAGCATCCTCCCCCACCCCCTGTCTGGTTTATTATTTTGTTCTGTATCTCGTCCTTTTTAAGAAATAAATGTTTGGTTTAATTCAAGAAAAGACTTTCAGGCCTTTTCCAGCAAAGATACCTGCAAACTGGAAGCTATTGGAAGACTAGAGAAGTCTTTTCAAATGTTGGAGGTTTTGTGCAAGGAAGGAAAAGGAACTTGTGTTGCTTCCTCTCATGGCTGAGAAGTGATTGATCACTTCCTGATGACTAGAAGAGGCAAATCTACATTCAGTACTGTTCAATAATCCACAAGTTTCATGCCAAAAGTGAAAGGAAACAAGAAATAAATCCCTTCATATTTGAGGTATCATGGCAGTTGCAGTCTAATCTATTCTTAGTTAGCAAAATATAGGTATTTCCAGGGTACATCTTTTAGCTGGAAATTGAGAGTGAAAAAACATAACCCATCTCTGTACTTCAGTTTTCATCTACTCAATTACAATAAGTAATTTTGCATGTTGTTTAAAAATGAAAACGAACTCCTTAGCTACTTTGATACTCTGCACTACATAGATGAGGATTCCAGCTCTGGTAAAAGGCAAAGGAGTATGAATTGCCTGTTTTCAGTCAGTGGGGTTTAGAAGTGACTGATCCTTCCTGCATCAAAACTTTAAATGTCAGAACACAAGTGACTGAAATGTCTTTATAAAGGCATAAAAAATGGCTGTTAAAATTCACTTGGCCGACATTATTTACATTAGTGGAGGGGATAAAACTATCCTTTCCACTTTAGTATTTTGTTGACATTTTAGAACCTTTAGGAATGTTTTATTCTGTGTGAACACTGCAAGATTATCTAAGGTGTCTTTTTAATTAGAAAAAATCCCAGCATATGGCTTTAGCAGGAGCCAACCAAAATAATGTGCAAATGTGTTTATGTGTGGATGGCTGTACTCCAAAGTTCAACAGTGCTAAATTGGCAGCGTTTTCTGAAAAGATAAGATTTACTGTTTGGAAACAGGATGAAAGTTTCAGCTTTGCATTCCTATTACTAGCTAAAAAGAGATCAGTTTTGTTTCCATTTGCTATTTTAATAGTGCTTTATTTATCTTTATTCTTTTGCTGCAAATATGTAGGCATAGCGTAATACTGTCTTCAACATTTAAGAGCCAAAGCTTGTGCAGAAATGAAAGAATTAGAGGATGAAAACTTCAAATGTATGGGTCAGAAAAGTGATATTGCTCCTATTGACACAAACAGTACATGTTTAGCCTCTGGAAGAGCTGTGCAGTTTAGGTTTGCTGAGGGCTGTTGGTGATTCTAGACTGGATTTAGAAACCAGTATGCACAGCCTTTGATGAAAAGTAGCCTCTGTTTCTCAAAAATCATGCTGTTATATTGGTATCTGTTACAATTGGTAATGCCTAATGCAAACTGCTGCACTATACAAATAATGAGGACATATTATGCCAACAATTAGATTGTCTGCAAAATGGCCTAACTCCATTTGCATAATAATGAAATGGCCCACAAAAAGCAAACACACCAGAAAATGAGACTTTATGTAAACTATCTGATACTATGTGCTGGTTGCAGTCCTTAGAGCAAGTCTGTTTTTTGAAATTGGCTAACAACTTTTACCAAGTCAAAGCCCACAGACAAGCATCGCAATGAAAAACAGAATAGGTAAACATTTATAAATCAATCAGGCAACAAGAAATGATTTTTTTTTTTAATAATAAGCCAAGAATGTTAAATCTATAAAATTGATTTGACAAGAGAAAGAATGCTTTGTTCTTTTGTGTGTATGTTGAAGGCAGACCTCAGCTCTCTTCTGAAAAAACATCTGTGTCACTACAGGTGCTGCACAACCCAGTGATTTTAGGTGGATCTAATGACAGAAATTCTGCTTTTCTTCCCCATGAAATTTCTTTCCTTTTCCTTATTAAATTGAAAATATATACAATCTCACCTTCCTCAGTCTCCTAGCATAGGAAAACCTTCTTGCCTGCATTAGAGAACAAAGGGATTTTCTAAAGTGCTTCTCGGTTTTTGTCAGTGATTTCTTGGAGGATACATGTCACTTGTAACTTCAGGGCGAAGAACCTTTTAATGAAGTAAGGGACAGACGCTTGAAATACCCAAAGTACCACTGAATAAAAAATGTCACTGTATCTTACTTACCTTACATTCTAATTTTATGGCTGCTGTTACACTTGTTACCACATTCATTAGTTAAGAATGGACTCTATCAAAGCTTGTGCAAAATGCAGCTCCCTCTCAAAGAGCTTACCTATATATGTACAATGACCTTGGATACAAACTTGAAAAAGCAACTCTTATAAGAGTATACCTACAAAATTTAACACCAAAAAGCTAGAAAGTTTCTGACAGATGATTTCCCATGTAGATTTTACAGCAAGGGTGTTTGGGCCCTGGAACAGGCTGCCTGGTGGCTTTAAAGTGATTGTCGATTTTAAAACCTCAAGAGGAAAAGATCCTGAGCAGCCTGTCCTCACTATTAGCTTGGAGCAGAACGTTGGCCTGCAGGCCTTCAGAGGTCCCTTCCAAGCCAAATTATTCCATGATTCCAGGATCCTTCCTGTTTGTGTGAGTATATGTTCTAAGTCTATAGACAGGTTTTGCTGCTAATTTTAGAGCAGATGCCTTCTTCATCAAGAGTTAGTCCGCAGCTGACTCCTGTCAGCTAAAACCTTTTTGTGACAATCACTGACTTTGGATTATGGCCTTGCAATACAGAATGGATCTGTTCAAGGGAGGAACCAGCTGTTTTATATGTCTTTTTATACTCATTGAGCATGTGGCTGCATACTTTATTTACTGAATCACATCCAAATCCCTCTCTGAGAGAAATAATTGTCTTTTCTAAATTTTTTTTTGGTGCACTTATTTTTATGATTTTGAAATGCCTAATGAATTCATCTTTATAAGCTTTAAGTGATATCTTTATGCAGTCATAGGGAATAGCAGTATTGCTTCAGATTTTTACAGATGGGAAGTGATGAAGACAACAGGACAACTTGCGTGTACAAAGTATCAGCTCAAAGTCCTTACTGATGGATGTGGATTTGAGCCCATCATGCTGATATAAGCAACTTTAGGAATGAAAGCCATATCTAATCTCAGGATCTGCTCTGTAAGACACGCCTTTCTCTTTTTCAATAGGGTACAAGAATGCTCTGAAATGGTTTCACTTAGAAAGACAATGCCATTTCATTATTTACCTCGTCTTTGAAATTGTTTTGACCTTTTGTGAACCAGCACAGGAAGATCTGTGAGTGACATTCTGGAAACTACAGAAAATCCAATATATATCAAGTATCTAAAGTGGAATTATTTTGTGATTTTTAAAATTAAATTAACATTATTCATATTGTCGGCTCAAAAATTAAAAAAATAGAATGCTGCAAAATGAGTATAATTTTTCACTTAATTTGTGGATATAAAAGCCTGAAACAGTGTCACAAATCAAAGTGCTTTTTCCAAATGCTACATTTTAAGCAGCCCTTTCCAGATGTGGTGTTCAAAGACATCAGTACACTATTTCTCCTTTCTTCTTCAGTCAATATCACTGAGAAACAAAGGTATGGAAGAACCAGTCATTGTCATGACAGTATGAAAAATTATATTTTAAGCTTAGCTAAGAGGTTTATGCAAAGTGGAGATAAGTTCAAACTATCAAATTCTGCTTTAAACTGAAGCCATCTTTCAATTTTTAACTTTGGAGAACTCAAAGATGTTTAGAGATATCTGCAACACAAATCAATTTCCTGTAAAGACCACAGGCAAGCAGAAAGGACCATGTTTCCCTCTTCACACACAGTTACACCTGCGTACATCAACAGATGTTTTTGCCTTGCTTATTCCACCAAAGAACACATTGGAGACCCACCTGCTGTGACTTGGAAGTGTATTCCTAAAACATACTGAATATGTGGGTGTGTCAGAAAAGCACAGAGGGTACATGTGGAAATGATTGAAATCAATGGCAAAAATATTGATTTTCATGGAGTCTGATTTTTTAAATTAAGGGCAGACAGTTAAGTCTAAACATGTAAGAGAAAAGGGAAGAATTTGGGGAGAGGAAGCAGACACAGGAATGTGCCCTCCAGTAGGTGGAGAGGACCAGAGCCCCCCCAATTCCTCCTGCTCCAACTCCAAATCAATTCAGATCTGCTTCCATGGCAGAGGCTTTTGCAGCAGAAGCTTTCTGTTTTTTCTAAAAGAAATTAAAATCTAGGGGCTATTGACTGCATATATTTATTTTAAAGCCTTATAGACATATCACAGTGCAGCCCAAGTGCAAACCAAAGGCTACTGGAAATGCAAGTGCCTTGATATTCTACATATAATTAGAATAATGGCTGAAGGCTGACTTGTCTTATCCCAGACATTATTTTAACTTCTCCACATTCATGTTTTACAGAAAAAAAATGCAGATAATTTAAAATTACCTTCTCAGCCATTCCCTGTCTTTCCCTGTCTCTTGTGTTTTTTATCTGCTCTCTTTCACCAGGAAATGTTGGTTTATGTCCTAGATAATATAGTGTGGATGAAGAAAAATATTTCCTTAGTGTTTTCTCCACTAGCAGTCACTGCTGACTAGCAGAAGTTTCCATACATCACTCTTGCAGAAAGAGTGAAGAGTTACTTCAGCCACAGAGAGAAACAAACATTGTTAACAGGAAAATAAGACAACTGGGAGTATTATACCAAGCTAAATCATCCTGCTATAACACTACTGAGGAATTGCAATTCAGCATCAAAAATAATGAGGGCATTATTTCATCTAGTTTGCTTTATTTTCCTCCTATACCGGGCATTTTTATTTCTTTACAGCGTCTCAATCTGATCAAGAAAAAAGTGTATGATCTGCTTGGCTCTTAAAAAGAATGAAAAAACATGGATTTTTTTTGTTCTTTACCATCTTTACCATGTATTATTTCTGTGCCTATGCTGCTGACAGTATTCAGCTTGGAGAGTTTTCACTGCCCCTCTGGATTGCTTGTGTGGATTCATTCATGTCTATATTGCTGCAAGCACTCTAGAGAGAAGTGCTATATCCACATTGGATTGCACTTGAAGGGATATCTCTCTCTGTACCACATGACACAGCTTTTTGCCTTCTCATGGAAGTGCTTTACTAGTTCAGTACGGAACGAGCTCACTGCTCATTAGCTCCCTGTGTGACATGTGACTGCTTCAGTAGCCTCCACGCAGGGGTGCAGCCAGGCAGACTGTATCTGCTGCCTACAGCAAAGCCAGGCTCCCTGCTGCATCATCTGTTGCTCTGCAGGCTGCTAGCAACTCTGATCCTTTGGCCACAGCTGCATTTTTCCAGGCTGGTTGGGCACTTTTGCGGGCCATTGGCAGAACTCTCACTGTCTGCTGTAGCATCTGACAAGTTGCTTGCATGTTGTATGAGCAAGACATCCAGGAGATGCAGCTAAAAATGCAGTGTGCCAACCATGGTCAGTAGCATCAGTCTGGTGGCCTGCCTGAGTTGCTGGGGCCAACAGCTCTCCCACAGTGTGGAGAGATTTGGGAACTAGACAGCCAGCATCCACAGCTCTGCTGATGGGATAGGCTGGAATAGCTGAGGATCACAGTGAGCTCCTTGGGACAACCTGTCAGCTCCAGATGCATTCATTCCAGTCAGAGAGCTCATGGTAGCTACCTACTCCTCCTTGGGATAGCCTTTGTTCAGTGTATCCTGACCAGAGGTTATGCCCCATCCCCAAAACTCCCCTCTTTCCCCCTTGGTTTTGGGCAGTGTCTGCTGGCCTCAGCAGATGGGACTGTGGGCTATGGCCTCTCCCACCNTCCCTCTTTCCCCCTTGGTTGTGGGGCAGTGTCTGCTGGCCTCTCCCACCCTGAACACAGGTAGGGATGTTTTTCAGGACATCTACTGGGTTTGGCTTTCTTGTGGATACATTCTTCTCCCTAGTCTTGTTTACTTGTCCCTCCACCTGAAGTAATTGAACAACAGTGTCACTTTTATCTCAAGTTCCCTTAGGGGGCTTAAGTCACAATCTGAAGTTCCAGTCAGGTCAAGGAGTGGTGGGCCTGGGTGGTCACAGCTTCTTTATACAGTTTTGCCATAATGGGCAAAACTCTTTCATACAATCTTTAAACCATTAACCATAAAATTTCAGTCTCTGACGGCCTTGATACGCCCAGAGGCCCTGTGAGGCTTTGGACACAGTCCCACATGACACCCTGAGCCCCTCAGCGCCAAGCCCTGGCTTTGGAGGGTGGTCTATGTGGGTCATGAGGAATTGGCCAGATGGATGCAGCCAGGGATCTGTCATCACTGGCTCTATCTCTGGGTGGAGGCTGGGAATAAGGGGTATCCCTCAGAGCTCTGCCTTGGCACTGGGGGTCTTGAATGGCTTCCTCAACAACACAGAGAGTGGATGGAGCTCCCCCACAGCAAGAGTTTGCAGGGGACAGGGAGCTGAGTGGGGCAGGGGCTGAGGAGAAGGACTTGGGGATGCTGATGGATGAGAAATCTGGCATGTGCAAATGTCCAGCTGCTTACAAGTTGTCAAATGCTGAGGAGAGGCTGGACATCAAGATCTCCTGAACAGAAAAAAGTTCTGGCTGCATCTGGCACAACTTGTGTGAGAATGTTATTGCCTTTCCTTACAGACCAGTTGCTGTGGCATTTGGCCTTTCAGTTTTTGCATGTCCAGCCTGAAACTGGACAGTTGCCACAGTTCAACGTGCAGCATAGAAAACAGATAAACATAAAAGTACTCCATTTGTGGTTATGTGCCTACAGGAGCCTGCTCACTCACTGACACAGCAGAAGGCCATACAGGGAGTCCACCCAGTCCTCACAAAGCATGTAATACAACATTTTACATTACTTTACAAAAATGTACCATTTGAATTCTGGAAATCAAAGAGCACATAAAGAAAAATAAACCCTATAATCACACGTGATGCATCCTGGACTTCATTTGCAGACCATTCAGGCTGATTGATCATTGCAAGAGTATGGGGAATGTGTGACCATCTGCTTCATTAGTTACCTGACTATTCATTATAAATGAAATAATAAATAACAAGAAAGGTGATAAATTGAACACACAGATACACAAATCTGACAGGTAGGTGATAATTGAGACAGTAATGAAAGCCATCACTGCTCAGACAGTGATTGATAGTTTACTGAAAAACTACTCAGGCACAGTCTTGAAGCAGGTCAAGCTGAGCCATGGAACAGATAAGCATGTGGAAACAAGGCTGAGTATTATGGGATGCTTGGGCAGCTCTGTGACTTTACAAAACTCATTATGGAAAACCTAAAGGAAGGGCCAAAGGCTGAGAAATTATGTTCAGTGCGGATCTAAGAGGAATAAACTTGGGAAAATAGGGAACAGGTAGAAAAATAGGCTCTCTAAACAGTCTGCTGGTCAGTTAGCTTGTCTGAGCCCTGGTTCTGATCACCTCAATCTAGCCAATCTTCCTACTAAATCATTTTCCTTAACAAATTTTCTTGTGTAAACCCCCTACCTATCCTGTGTGTGAGTCCTGTAGGGTATATATGTCAGTGTCTGGAGACACTCATGTGCAAGAGAGTTCTGGGCATCTGCAATTGCAGAAAGAGATACAGAAATCTCTGCCATCATCCCTTCAGCTCCTCATGCAGCTTCCATGCCCGGCTGGATGTTATCTAATGTCACAAAGTATGGTTTTATTATGATGTCATTCTTTTGTGGGATAGAACTCCCAGGAGAGGGGGAGGACAAATGAGCTGGCTGGCATAGGCTGAGAAGACTGTGCCAAATGCAGTAAGATATACTTGAGCAGTCTCAACCCTAGCACCTGTATGCTGGGTTTTCTGAAAATCCTTTCCCCACAACTATCCCAAGTTTGGACCCCCAAGGACCTGGTTAGTTCACTCCAAAGCAGGACTCAGTAGCAATCTAACAATGTGGATAACTTGGAGCCATGAATTCCAGGCAGTAGTTCTTTGCAATTGAAGGATACCAGCAATTTATTGAAATGCCATTTGAAAGCAAGTGTTTAAATACTAGAAATAGTAAAAGATTCTATTTTTGATGTTGTAAAGGTTATTTACAAAGACAGCTGCAGTGATAAGTCAGAATAATGCTGCATGACATTGACATATATTTCACCTCATTTGTAATAGCTGCCATGAACAGACCTGTTGAGGTAAATGGTGAATGCACCTTGGCATTTCCAGCTTCAAAAGCCACAGTGAAGGATTTATTACCACTGCAACTTTCTAACACTGTTCTGGAAGGATGAAAAAAAGAGAACAGTTTAAATGACATCAAGATGGAAGTATTCTGTAAAGGGAAATAAAATTATTAACCCATTCAGTCTTTTCAGAGGCTGCAGCAGTCAAAGAATGATCCTTTCATATAGTCTGTACTAGCATGCTATAACTCAGAGAAGCTGTTAAAAACATAACCAAGGACATATTCTGCACTTCAAAAGTCTCCCTGAGAACAACTATCACAAAATGTAACAGTTTAAACTAGCTCAGTGCCATTTCTCTCAGCTAATTTCAGAGCCAAAAATACAGAACTCTGCATAAAAAAAATAATTTCTTAATGTTTATGCCAAAAAATGTACCAGATTCTATAAATAATAACTTGAATGGAAATATTTTATTTTAAAAACGGCACATCTGAGCTTAAAAGTCCAAACTGTGTGAAGAGATATTTTCTTTAAAAGCATTTTTGTGGCATTGTTTGTCATGAACTTATTTTTTTAGAATATATACTATTATTTTTAGGAAATGAGATGGTCATCTATTCCTTCAGCAGGTACTTCTTGATTTTTAAGGCTTGGTAACATGTTACCATTTCCAAATGTGCATGGTAGAAATTTGTAGAGTCTTGCAGAATGGGGTTCAAGATTGGTCAGATGTGTGAGGTGAGCTCCAGAAAGAAGTGCTGAGCAAGAAACCTCCTTGTCCATCTCTCTGCATGCAATATATTTTATCCAGTCATATCTTAAAAAAATCATTAAAGAGAAGTCTCTGGAATATCTAGAATCATGCTGGTGTTCGAAATGCCACCTTTCACACCAAGACTTTGGGAGAGTCAGTACTGCAGCAGCTTTTTTAAAACAAGTCTGGATAACTTGATATAACTTGCCTTGCCAGGGTGTCATGAGTAAAACAAGCCTCCACTATGGGAAGTTCAATGAATTATTTTATTTTTAATTAAGATAAATTTTAATTTCTGAGTCTGAGGTATTGAGAAACAAAATGATTTTTTTCTATCATTCCTTGCTCCTTACTCCTGTTTTCTGCTGTTTCTTCCTTCTTACTCATTCCCTGTGGTCTACCTTGGTTGTTCCATTGGACCCAGTCCCTTCAGGTTGTACCTGCTCTGGGAAGGAATGCCTCAGTCTAAGGCAGGGTCTCCAGCTCTGTCCCTTCAATTTCTCGTCTTTCACATCCCTCCTCCTGTGTCTTCCTTTGTTTCTTTTCCTGTGGGTGGCCCCACATCTCCGGTGTCTCCTGACACTAGCAGGAACCCATTCTGTCTTTCCCACCTCTATCCCTTAAAATATACATTTCAGCAGGAGCATTGTGTTCTCCTTTGGCTGATGTTTTGGCACGCAGTGGAATGGTGTCGGCTTTTGCCAAGCCAGTGGGAGCTGACTGACCAGCATAGGGAGGTTCATCGCCTCCTGCTCAGGGCACCCCACAGCTCCTGCTGCACCAACCCTGCTGGTAACACCCAAATCAGAGGGCAGGGAGTAGCAGGAGAAGGCTGCTCTGCCAGGTACAGGTAGCCAGGGGCACACATAAGAACAGAGCAGTCAAAGTCAAAGGGACCTCACTGACAAGGGAACAATCCCACAGACCTGAGCAAGGTGAGCAGGGCAGGTGGGGTGACAGTCACTGAGTCCAGTCACAAGCCCAGATCCCAGATAAGTTCATGGTGAGTAAGAAATCAAACAAGGAAGTCAAACCAGCAAGGCATAACCATGATCCAGGTCAGATCCAGACACAGTAACCAGTAACCAGGTTACTCACCAGTAACCACTGAGCCACAGCTCAGTGCTGTCTAGGGAAGTGGTGGGGCAGACACAAGGACAAGGCAGGAAATCAAGTCTGAGTCAGCATTAGGGTCCTGATCAAGAACGTACATGCCAGTCACACCCAGGATATTCTTCAGGATTCCTCCCATCACAGAGGCTATTTATTCTGTAGATGTAGATTACTTTTTCCCCTAAACAAGGACAATTTGTATTCTAGAGTCCATTACTTTCTATTTTATAAAATTACTTTCATTTTGGTGGAAGATGGATATTTGGTGATACTCGGAACTATGATCTCTCTGCAGAGCAGTGACTGTATTCTCAGCTAGGCAGTAGCTTGATCTTAATATCCTTGTGGAGCAGCACTGCATGCAAAGCACACTTCCCAGGAAGGTACCAGCACTCTAAGAAACTGCCTGATACCATAATCTCCTTTCATAGTGCATGTTGTCTGTCTTTTGTTGATAATAATTTCTCATTGTTGTTATCCTGGCTCGGGTTCAAAGCTGTGATCTAGAAATGAGAGACTGTTCTCTCTTATCAGACCCAGGAGCCATTCCAGCTTTCATCTCAGAAAGGATGGAGTTTAATAGCAACCATTTAATTTTTAGATTTCTATAAACAACCTTAATGATGTCATTAGAATTCTCAAGGCTAAAAGGTGGCATTCCCAGTTCAAATTGTCACATTAAACACGCATGGTCTATTTCAACTAATTGATTTTTTTTCCTGTTACAAGAGAAAACAAAAAGAAAATATTTTAGACCTGAGTTTATTTATGCTGCTACTATTTTCACTTTGGATTTCAGAATTGAATGAACCTATAAATTTTTCTGACTGGGCTTTCTCTTCTCCCTTGACAACCAGAAAATTTGATAAAAATATTTTCTCCTGTCATAACAGTGAATTTTTAAAGTGGCCTTCAAATACAGTGTTGATTACCTTATAGTTAGGTTGTATAAAAATAGCGATTTTTTGGCAAACTAATGCAAACTTATAAATAAATTTTCTGTGGAATAGAGGAATCAAATGCATAAAAACCCATCAATTCAGCAGTGAATTATTTGAATTTAAAATTAATTTTAATTTTAGTGTATGCCCTGTATTTCAGGAAAAGAAAATTGCTAGTATTTTTTTTCCATTCCTCAGAGCTTTCTTAAAACATAAATGGTATTCTAGACTTATAGTTTTCACTCATTGTGAAACTATACTACTAGATCCAAGAGCAAAATTAAGTTATATATATAAAATAATCAATAATAAATTGCACTGAACCTTCTGAGTTCAGCCAATTAATTGTTGTAGCAAAATAAATCACAGTTTAATAACTTTGAAGTTATTAAATGTACATCAGTGAGCAACATTCACATTTGTTGTCAGTCCCAAAAGACCGAGATACACATAGCTCCAGTTGGTTGTAAAAAGAATCATTTATTTCACATTTTCAATGACTTTATTGGAGAGCATTAAATTAATAGCTTTCATATTGTGCTAGGATATCTGAAGGTCCAATACAGCACCTTTAGTCCACAAGTTTTTTCCACTGCAGTTAGTATCTGATACAGCTAAATAAGTGCTAATTTGGAGAACCCTATGAAGTCACAATCAGACTTTATCATTGTATTATCAGATTTGCTTCCTTTTCTCACTGCACTACGGAGCGTTACTACTTGCAATGGCAACCTCTTTCAGTCTCTAGACTAACTGACAGACACTGATCTCTGTAATACCTTTCCAAGAAAAACCATCTATCAATCTGCTTCTGGCCAAGACTGAAAACTGACGGTGCTAAACTTTTTATGCAGGGTTCAGAAATAAAAAGCTGACACACTGATAATTACTTACTGATGCTGACAGTCTTGGCACTGCTTGAGTTGCCTGCATCAGTTCACCTGGATTATTTACTCAGCTTCCTATGCTGGCTCAAGTTGTATGCCTTTGGGGCCAGACATTGTCATTCCCTATATGGCTGCCCGACCTCCAATCCACAGTTTCAGTACCAATACATATTATCAGTACTATAAGTACATACATTACAGCAGTTTAAATTAATCCCTAAAAGTGAGAAATACGGGTCCTGAGTCACCTGATCTGACTTTGAATTTAGGCCTGTTGCAAACTGGGATTTAGGCCAGATGACTACAGAGCCCCTTTTCAATTTAAATTATGCTATGATCCTGTCATCTAGGGTGTTCTCAATTTTACATTTACTTGCCCATAATTATACCTCCATAAATTAAAATTTATTGCTGATAATAAACCAGTTTATTAATATCCCAGCACCATAGCAACTGAAAAGTGTTGCTAAATGTGCATTACATCTCCATTAAATAAAAGATGTGCTACTACCTTGGTAGAAACCTAAAGTGGTAGGAAAAGTATCTTACCTTCCAGTAAAACAAACAAATAAACAAACAAACATGTACTGGTTTAATTTCTCTGTACATATTAGTAACAGTGATGCCATATCTGAAGTTTGGAGAACTAAGCAAGATCTCTTTCACAGAGAGAATGTCATAGATAGAGTTGAAATACCACTTTGATTCAATTTTCTTTTATACTGGATAGAGACATTTTACTTTTTCACTAGCAGCCCCTGACATTAGCAACAGAGGTTGCTGAACATTGTAAAATCTGGCAGTGATATCTTGCTGAATTTTTGAGTGTATTCACTTCTGCTGTGTTTGTATATTGCCTTTCACTCATGGTTTCTATAAGCTGTTGTGGTGCTGTGCATAACATATGAGACTTCTTGGAGACATCACAATGAAATTACAGCCAGCAGTACTTAAGGTACTTAAATTTATTTTAATCAATGTGACTGCTTTAAAAGAGCCAGTTTCACAATCATGTATCAATATTGTTTTATCTATTTTAAATTAATCTTAAATTTCAGCTACTCTCTGGAGAAAATGTTGCACAACTGTTGCATAGAGAAGTTGTCATGTGATTGCATGTGTTCAAGGACAGGCACTAAAATTTTTCAAAGGTCAACCACCTGCAAATACTCTCCAAGTAGACTTATTATGTTGTTTGTAGAACGTATTCAAAAATATTATAACTATTCATGTACGTTTTGAGAAATGGGTGTCATGGTTTATCCCTAGCTGGCAACTAAGCTCCACAGAGCTGCTCACCCACTACCCTCCAAGGGGATGAAGATAGGAGTTAGATAAATACAAGTAAGAAAACTCATGTTTTGAGATAAAGATAGTTTTACAGGGAAAGCAAAAGATGCCCGCTCAAGCAAAGCTGAACAAGTACTCCAGTCCCCACTTGGGCAACTACTCCCAAGACAGCTTGGCTCTATCATGTGCAATGATTACTTAGGAAGACAAACATCATCACTCCAAACATCCCCCACCCTCTTTCTCCTTCTTCCCCCCACTTTATATACTGAGAATGGTGACATATGGTATAGAACGCCCCTTTGGTCTGTGAGGGCCAACTGTCATCAGGGCACTGTGGAATATTTAGGACAAAGCATTTGTTACAGGTTGATCTGTCAACTTATAACTAAAAACAGAAGCAATTTCTGAATGAATCAGATTTTTCATCATGTAGAGAGATTGCTCTTTTCTACTATTTGGCAAAGGTAATTTGAATCATTTTGCAATTCATTTCATAGAAGTATAGAATATCTTGTGTTAGGAGATCCACAAGTCCACAGTCTGACTGCTGACCCTGCACAGGACATCCCAAGAGTCACACTCTGTGCCTGAGAGTGTTGTCCAAACACTCCTGGAAATCTCTCAGGCTGGTGCTGTGACCGCTTCCCTGGGGAGCATGTTCTAGTGCTTGACCACCCTCTGGGTGAGGAACTTTTTCCTAATATCCAACCTAAACCTCCCCTGACACAACATCAGGCCACTCCGTTGGGTCCTGTCCCTGTCACCACAGAGAAGATGTCAGTGTCTGCCCCTCCTCCTCCCCTCAAAAGGAAGCTGACTTCAGTGGAGTCTCTCTCTTCAGCCTCTTCTTCTCCAGGCTGAACAAACCAAATGACCTCAGCTGCTTCTCATATAGCTTCCCCTCCAGACCATTTTATTTATTTTGCATTAATACAATGTTTTTCTAGTTAAGGTCTCAAACTACCAAAGAAGCAGAAAGATTTTCACAATTGTGCGGAACTTCTGTGAATGTTCTGTGCAGTGACTCATTTGGAGAACAGAATCTTGATCTACTAAGTCAGTGCTAAAGCTGCAGTCTCTTAGGTATGTTCTCCAGGGAAATTCACTGCCCACAGAATGCAGGGGAGAAGTAGCAGTTTCACAAACCTAGACTTATTCCTGACTCAGTAGCTGCCCCCCATCCTCCCTGGTCTGTCTTAGTAATTTGTTTCTAACACAGGTTGCAAAAGATAAACCTGTGTTTCCATTAAGAAAACATAAAATTTTATTTTATGTATTTGTACATGTATGTTTTTTGAAATTCAGTGGTTTCACGCATTTTTTTGGTGTGCAGCAAAGGTGTCAAGAAAATAGGAACAAAACTCTGAAGGAGATTTTGATTTTTGCCAAGATGCTGAAAAGACTTCCCAGGTTCACATTAACTTATGGAGAGACCATAGTAAATACGTTGTGTCCTTGAAACTTCACATATAGTAACATGATTTGAAGTGCTTACAGCCTAAAAAGTTTTTAATTCCTCAGGCAATGGATTCATGTTTGTTTATATTGGTTTTATCTTTACTTGCTACTCATACAGATAGTTACATATATTTTAGAAAAGACCCTGGCTTTATAAAAGTAGTAAAGTAAAGCTTTGATACTCAATATAGGAAAAGTGTGATTTATTTTTGAAATAGCACTTGTATTTGACTAATTAAGGAATTGAGTCATCAATCTTGTGAAAAGCTGGGTTGGAGGGACTGTAGAATGCTTTCCTTGTGTTGTGGTACAACAGCTGAGTTTCAGAAGAAAGAGGGAAAACAGCCATTCATAGCAGAGGAGATCTGGCAGAAGACTATCTGGTTTGATATTAGAGATTTTAGACAGGGTTACATAAGATAGTGATTGAAGGTTAATACAATGTAAGTATAGATGAAATATGTGAATAACTTAAAATTAAGCTGAGGCTGTTAATGACTTTTTTCCTGGACCTACATCCATGAAGCAAGCAGTGCTTGCCTTTCAACCTGTGCTGCAGTTCTGTCATTGTTTCATAAAATGAACTATTTTCATTGCTGAAATAAAATAAATTCAGATTCTGCTTTCTTTTGTGCAAGCACCTTCCCCCTGAAGTAATTTTAACAGGTTTTTGCACAAAACCTGGTGAACCATATGAATCTAAAAATAAACTACTAAGAAAACTCCATTAAACCATAAATCCCCCCTCCATTTCCTGTGTCAGAAACAGTCTTTTTTTTAATGTGCTAGAAATAATCTGTTATTTTCCTTAGGTTTAGAATCAATTGTTAACATCACTTTTTTATCAGTGTTACTTTGTTAAAAAAAATGGACCATCAGAAGTACTCTTTAAAGTGTCTTCCATATTGAAAATCAATATTTCAGCACCATATTTTAGATAAGGATGTAATTTTTAAAAACCTATCATATTTCAATTTAGCAGATTTTTTTTCATATTTTTGGCAGCAATTGCTAATGTTTATACAGCCTTACCAGAAATTACCTCCTCTGGATAGATTGCTAGACATCATAGTTAATTCTTGACATCAGAAAAAGTTCAGATTTTAAGGCTTCTATACAATCAATTTCAAATTATTTCTATAACCAAGGATTGCTTTCTGCCTTCAATATGCAGACCAGCCAGGCATCTAATTCTAAAGAAGAATCCCCTAGACTTTTAAAAGGATTTTTCTGGTTTTGAGTAATAAATTTCAAAGTGCCTGTGAGAAGAAAATTAAATATAATGGGATTATTTTATCACTAGTTAGGCAGAGGGAGTATTCCACAGGTCAGTAGATAAAGGTGTTTGTATCCAGATGATGAGAACAGGGAGCACAGAAAAGAAGCACATCTGGTTCTCGGCCATGTCACCAGGGAGAATCACCAAATCCCCTGGGTAGATCAATAAATGCCAACAAGCACAACTAATGATCCCAATATGTAAATGTTTGAAACTGGAAGCTGAAGTGGGGTTGAGGCTGCCGTTCGTTCTCCAGTTCAGGGAAGGATGAGCCGACAATGTTGACAGCCAGTCAGTGATGATGGACATGATGCACCACTGCTTTAACACTTTGACCAGTGGTAATCAGCACTGGCATCTTGCATGTCATTGTGAAGGCTGTGACAAAGCACTGAAAATCCCCAGGATGTTTCTATTGGGAATTATCCCGAACTTTTTCAAACCTGAATAGACAAAAAGGAGGAATAATATGGGAAAAAAAGAAGCTCAGAATAAGAATCAAGCTAAAGATTCCTCCATAAAAAGAAATAAAGATTGATTTTCAATCAACAGAAGACTCTTCAGAGAAGAAAGAATCAGCCAAAGTCTGTACTCAGAAAGTGATTTAAAAGAAGAGGAATTATACAGCAACAACAAATGGCCATATAGATATGATGTCATATGAGAGGCAAGCAGAACTTCAGTACCCAGACAGTAACAGAATCCTGCAGAAATTCTCTGATTGCTTTTCTTCACAGTAAGAATGATCTGTTTTTTCTTTCTATTTACCTAATTTTAAAAAGTTATTTATCCAAACAAGGACTTTCCATTTTATTCCATGACATCTTAATTTTCTTAAAAGCCTGTAGGTGAGGTGCTTTGTCAGAAGTTTTTCAGAAATCCATTTTGACTCACTTATCCTCCTGTTTGTTTAATGATTCAAAGAACGGCAGTGATTTCTTCCAGTCTTTTTAAAAAAAGCTGTGTTGACTTTTGTTAACCGGATAATATTTACCAGTGCTCACCACTTCTCTGCTTTATTAAATTTCCTGCTCTTGGGGCCTTAGAGACATCAGATTTACAGATCTATTGTTCCCAGAGCTGCTCTGAAAGCCTCTTTATAATCTGATGTCAGACCAAGACAATTTCAAGCAAGAGACACAATGCCAACCTTTATAGTTCTACAGTTGGCTCCATTCATTTTTTAGAACTCTTGGATCAATGCCATCTGGCTCTGATAATTTTTTTATTGTGCATTTTATAAATTTGTTTCTTACTTTCTTTTATACTCTTTGCCATTTTCAGTGAATTATCTGATTATTCACTCAGAAAAAAGGGATCAAGCATGGGAATTTTCCTAGATTCTGTCACAGTAAACTCAGAGAACTGATTTAGTGCCTGTGCAACATCCTGATCTTTTTGGAGTCTCCTTTCCCCTGTTGTTCTCCAATTAGTCCAAGTTACTTGAAACTAAGCTTTCTGCCCCTAATATACTGTGAGAAAAAGTTATTATCTTTTATTCCTTCTGTTAACTGCTCTTCAGAGATTTTGTACTGTGATTTTGTATAAAGAGCTTATACCATCAGAACTTTTAATTTAAGGTAAATAGCCTAGAAAGCATTTTTAGCTAGAGAATGTAAGTTGAGTACATCTAAAACTTGGTTGGTCAGAATCATTAGAAGGAAAAACCCAAAAAGTAGCTTCTTTTAAAGGAAGTGTTCATGAGTTATATTCTGTTATTTAAATGAAAGCACACTGTGGACACACAATTCACAGCATCTGTGAACAAACAATCCAATGTATATCTTCTCATTAGACCGACACCTAGATCATGACTATGTCTTAGACATCCCTGATGGATTATTGAGGAAGGTAGGAACTAAGAGGTCCCTTCCAACCTTACCTACTCCTTCTGTGATTTTGTGAAGAGATATTTATTCAGAGGAAAAGCAAAATAAAAGCATTTATTTATTTTTAAAGTGGTCAGCAAATGGGAATAAATTAATTAATCATTGCTAAAAAACAAAAAGGAAAATTTCCCACCTAAAAGAATTATTTTTATTTGTTATTGCTATACAAATGTGGAAAGGCTGATTGTGTTTTAGACATCTCATGAATTTGCAGAAAATATTCAAATCCTACCGGTTAATATCAAATAGTTTAAATCAGCCTGAGAATTTTCCTTCTCTAAATGCCAGACTTGCTTAAAGATCTTAGAAAGAGGTAAAGAGAAGGGGGAGAAATAGAAATTAAATAAATAGAAATAAAATAAATAGAAAATAATAAATATGAAGGGGAAATGTAATTCTGTACATAAGGAAATAAAGAACATTATTTTATAATGCCCCCCAATAAAACTGGTGTTTTAAAATTGTGCATTACTGTTATTTGGGAAAGAAGAGGAAATTTGCAAAGAGAAAGGGACATTCCCTTTGTTAAATTATTTTATCAAACATGGGCCAGCATGTTTGTCACTTGAAACAGCTGCTCACTTCATTTCTCTGATATCATGGTGGTGATAGGTGTGTATTAACAGTAGTGGTAACTAATAATTCCTTGCTCTTACATGTTACATCCACTGAATTTCAAATGGTTCCTAGAAAGAGGTCAAGACCATTATTTCTATGGTAAAGAATTGAAAAGAAATACGTGGTGAAAAACTGATAATTCTTAAGTTGTATTTCACAAAGACAGTAATTTATGCTATTCAACCAATTTTTGTCCTTAAGATTTCAGATTTCCAATTTATTTCTAGTGTAATGCAAACAAAACATATACACGGAGTTGTGAATACACACACACACAATTTAAAACGTTATTTAATAAACCACAATGATCTCTGTCCCAGCAAGATAAATCAGGTAGAGTAATGAGGCTGACTGAGCTACAATTTTTCTAATAGTGCGCTCAGGGTCTCTCTATAACTCAAGAAAGTTTTGAATCCAAGTCTATATGAACAGAATGTAAACCAGACTATTTAACTTTTAGAACAGAGAAAACTCAAAATGACAGTCAGGACAGAAAAGCAGGTTTGATAAATCAATGTCCTCCTGCTGCTGTGCCCTTAGAGGAGGTGCCTTTGCTCTTGTGTTTGGTTTCCATGAACTCAGTGTCTTGCTGGAAAAAACATATTCTAGTGTGCTCCTCTTCAGTCCTCACAAAGATGCTACTGATCCCATAGGTGTGCTTGCTCCTGTTCCTCCTCTTCTCTTCAGCTCCTGCTCACCAGGGAAGCCTCCCCTTCAGATTTACCCTGAAGTGTCCACCTTCTCTTCTGAAGAACCCCTGGGGGATTATTCCAGGGGGATCAAGCAATCTTACTCTCCTTCTTCCAGAGATTTGCCTGCCCCAGTCCTTTCTCTTCTTAGAAGAACATGTTTCATAGCAAAGTTAAAAAACAAACAAACAAAAAAACCCAAAAAAATTAAAAAAAACAAAACACCAACCAAAAAAATCCCAAACAAACAAAGAAACACGTGCTATCCACTATTTTAAATAACATTTAGATAAAGGAAGTTACTCTAATTTAAAAAAAAAAGGGACTCAGTCACAGCAAGAACTCATGGCATAGTTATTTGGTGGTTTTGAATAATTTGATACATTTTAAAATATGTGGATTTTTTATTTCCTAAAGTGATTCTTATTAGATTTCGTTTGAGTTATTGAGGCATTTCCTTCATGATATTCTCATAATATTTTATTTTAATGTTTTAGTTCATTTAGTTGATGGCTTTCAGCTTTCTAGAGCTGAATTTTATCTATCTGTTTATCTATCTATCTATCTATCTATCTATCTATTTATACATAAAGGTATAAAAACCTGCAGAGATGGATACATGGCTTTTCCATTTAAGATTCTACAGTTTAAAGAAAACTGGTAGTATGGAAAGCAGCGAACCCGCAGCACTGCAGATAAGGAGAAGACAAAAATACACAGTATTAAATATTGGTATGCAGAACAGAAACAGGCTACTGCTTCAGAACATCATTATTAAAGCCCTGATTCTTATAGGCACACTAACTTTGACATTAACATAAAAATGCCTGGTTTTAACAAAAGAAAATAACCAGAAATTTGTCAGTTGGTTAATTTACTCACTGTAGAATAGATTATTCATCACTGTCATGCAGAGCCAAAGCCAAGCTACAGCACAATATCAGCATGATTGCAGTTAGTCCAAACATCATTTTCCTTCAAAGGCAAAATCCTCTGTGTATTCTCAAAGTCACATGTGGACTCTGGTTTCACTTTAGCCAGGCAGCAACACACTGCCCAAGCAAAGGGCAGGCAAAAGCTGCAGTGCCATTCAGGTTTCCTGAAGACTCACTCTGGGTGACTAAAACAGTGCAGGCTGTTTTGTCGAGATCCTGCATACATAGCCATAACAAGTGTGAGCTATTTGCAACTGTTTAGGTTATACATTTTTGAGAAGAAGCTAAGTGATACAGCAGGCTGGAACAGTGATGATGGGGCAAATCCTCTGACACAAGATGATTGATTAGTGCAGGCAGGGAATAAAGAATGAGTGCATCATGTCAGATGTAAAAGAAGAGAACATACGTATTAAATTGAGTGGGGAAACAGCTGGTCCTTCACCCTCTCTCTTATGCAGAGACAAGGATCTGTTCTGAGGATTTGAAGTCTTAGAAAAGTTCTATGTAAGATCTGAGCCTTTCCCTCTGCCTTTCCATGTATGAATTAAAACAATAACTTTGTTCAACAAGAGTAGTGTGTATCTGGGAGGGGGGCCATCTGTCTCACATTCAAACAGCATTCATTGCATGGTCTGATTGAGTTGAGGATGTCTCACTGAGCAGTGTTGGTCACACCACACCTCTCTAAGACCGCTGCAGATGATCAGACCTGGATTTGTCACAGGCACTTTACACCTGCCCTCCCTTCCCCTTTACAGCTGAGACTGACAATGCTGTTCACTGAAGTGGATGCAAATGTATGTAGGAATTACGACCCCCTCAGAATTTCTTTGTGTCTGCTCCAAACTCAGCCCTTCTCCCTCATACTAGATTACTCCTAGAAATTAGTCAGCTGAGTTCAGAGGCAGCTAAGTCATGGCTTCATTTCATAAGTGGATGAGAAGAAAGTGATATCAGCAGAGACCTCAGAGCTCACTTGTCCCACAGACATTGGGTCTCTCACATTGAGGAGTGCAATCCAGAAAGTTCCACATGACAGCTATTCCACAAAGAGTATGAATTGACACATAGGTCCACGGTAAGGAAGTAACTGTTGTTGAAAAAGAGTTTTGAGCAATCTCAGGCATAGCAGGACCCTGCAATACCAGCTCTCTCTTACTTCTAAGAAACAGACTCCCTTAACATTCCCAAAAGGAAGCTTCATATGCCTATGCAGAAAATGCCTTGTCATCCCCTGCTGACTGGTGAATAGATTGGTCTTGAGCATGCAGGAAATAGAACTGGAGAGTTTCTAAGGTTGGAAAAGACCTCCAAGATCATTGAGTCCAAGTGTTAACCACCACAACTGTGTTCACCACTAAATCATGTTCCCAGCTGCCACATCCACGTGCCTTTTGAACACTTTCAGGGAAGGTGATTCCACCACTTCACTGGGCAGCCTATTCCAATGCCTGACCATCCTCAGAGAAGAGATCAGTGAATACAATGCCATTTTGTCCCACCCACAGCGCACCTCTTGTTCTCACAGTCATGTGTTTCAGAGACAAGCAGAGTAGTGCTTCTTTATCTTTCAACCAGAGACAAGAGGAAGCATCACATAAGATAAATGCCAATATAAATACTGAGCAAAGATGCACAATTTATTCTTATTGGAGATGCTAATCCTGAGATACACAGGAATTCAAACCACATATTTAATTTTTCATCTCCAACAATTCTGCTTTATCAAACAATGTCTCAATTTCATCAAAACACTCAGTTTTCAGAGATATAGTCCTGGTTTCTTTTCTATCCTTTTTTATCTATCTGCTGGTTATCCTTCAGTCTGACACTGATGCATTTGGATATTTATTTATGGATGCACAGCTGCTGATAGAACATTTTAAACAATGCACATTAAAATTTTCATGACATCTTTAACATTTTCAAGTGGAATTTTTGATTCCCTCTATGTTCATCTAAATCTAGTTTATAAACTATCTGGGTTTTTTTTGTTTGTTTGTTTTTTGGGTTTTTTTACCCAGCTGAGCTAAACATCACTTCTTCAAATAATTTCTCAATAGTGTTAATTATTTTTAGTGTCTTAAAATGTTATCCAACATTGTCATAATTTTTACAAAATTGAAATATTTTAGCCCTCATCAGTCAATGTTCCACTTTATTTTAATAGTTTTAGAGAAACAGATATTGGATTGTTTGGATACATTTCTACCTCTAAAGAAAACTTTTGCAGTGAATGGGTAAAAGATAACTAAAAGTCCAGATTCTTGTTTTGTTCCTTGGCATATTTAAAAAGACTTAGTTTTTCATATGAAAGCATTGAAAAACAAATGAGAGATGGCTGGAAAAGACAAGGAAACCTTGGAAGAATTACGGTTATGTGTTCTTATGAGACACTCTATGTTGTAAGCCAAGGAGGCCTCTGTGACCTACTACCAACGTATTAATTTACACCTAATCTTGTATAAATACATGAAGATGGAAATTTCCTTGACATTGAGATTGATTCAAAACACTGACTAAAGATGAAGTAAACTGCAGGTCACTAAAAATAGAGGACTCACATCAAATATGTTTGAAAAAATAGGTATCAGAATTGTAGCTCCAAGTCTCTAGGATATACCAGCAAACAGTATCAAAAATTATGTCCATGGACTTTGAATGTTTATAAATTAAAAGGATTTGCTTCTTTGCACACAAAATAAAAGGCTAAATGCTGTAGATAACACAGGAGGAAATATGATATTCTTATTCTTCCCACTGTTTTAAGAGAAGTCAAACTCTTCTTCCGTCCTGATTCACCTGAATATTTGACAGTTTTATGGGTAAATAGCTGATATTAATGACTTTCTTGAATTTTATATTGATTTGCAGCACCATTGTGAGTCTTGTTCTTACATTCGTACTTAAAAGCTGAAAATAATAGAAATATAGTTTTGTGCATTTTGAATGTTATCTCTGTTTTGTCACACAGGAACAAACTACTCAATAAAACTGTGTGGGAAGTAGTTGGATGTAACCCCAGGCAACATATCTGAAAATGTCAGATGAATACATCAGTGTTTCACAGCAATCTCCTGCTGTGAAGGTTTCCTCATGTTTCATTTAAACAGACAGTTTTGTTACCATATAAAACACTAGGAATATTCAGAGTTTGAATTCTGTTTTAAACCGAGAATCTTTCCAAGGATTAGGGAAGAATTCTCCTAAGTGCATCACAGAGCAGCACACAAAATATGTACACATATTATATATAAATATGCAAAATTTGATATATTTTTAGTAATAACTGCACCATAATTTTGAGCCTGATATCTATTTTGATAGAAGTGGCAACAGAAGCTTTCACTTACCATGTCTTCCAGTCATACCAACATAGATGCAAATCAGATGACTGAGTGTACAAGTGCTGCTTAAAAATATTTTCAGTTTTTTATGCAAATGCATTGCAACGTGTTGCCTATTATCCTGCTGTTGACAAAAAATGGCAAAACGCCATCTCAGATATCTTAGAAAACCTGGTAAGTTCATGAATACCTTAAAACCTCTTAGGAGTTTTATTTTTTTTTTTTTTTTCCAATAATGTCCTGGGCTTAGCTGGGATAGAGTTAATTTTCTTCACAGTAGCTGCTATGAGGTCATGTTTTGGATTTGTGCTGAAAACAGCTGTTGTTCACTCAGGGGAGTTTCAGCAATTGCTGAGCAGCCCTTACACAGAGCCAAGGCATTTTCTACTCCTCAACCCACCCCACCAGCAAGGAGAATGAGGGTACACAAGGACTTTGGGAAGGGCCACAGTGGGACAGCTGACCCTGGTTGACCAAGGGGACATTCCATACCATACGACATCATGCTTAGCATATAAAGCTGGGAAAAAAAGAAAGAAAGAGGAGACAATTGTAGTGATGATGTTTATCTTCCTAAATCACAATTGCATGTGACGGAACCCTGCTTTTCCTGGAATGGCTGGACACCTGCTCACCCATGGAAAATGGTGAATGAATTACCTGTTTTGTTTTGCTTGTATGTCTGGCTTTTGTTTTCCTTTTAAACTGCCTTTATATAAATACACAATTTCTGTCACTTTCATTCTTCTCATTCTACCCCTCATCACAATGGGGAATAATAAGAACATTAAATGCCTCCATTTGCCCCTTCTGCTACACAATTTCCAAATCCTGCAGCAAGACAGATTAATTATTGTTTCTTAAACAGAGGAAGTGTGAGTCCCTAATTTCTAAATTATGTAAAACACACTGAAGTTTGGAGTGAGGTTCAGCTATGTTCACCTATCTGTGATTTCACATAGAAAGCTTTTAATGTTTAACCCTTTCTTATTAAAATAGAACCCTTGGGAGGAGATACAACTGAGCACATCTTTACCTTAATACAGCGCATAGCTTACTACAAGTTGTGCAGCAAAATGAATAATCAGTCAACTATTGTGGCAATTGCTTTATATTCTGTAATGTTTGCACTTTGATTGATGCCAAGTGAACACTAATGAGATTTACCTAAAACAAACTAGGAGGAAGAACAAAAGATGGGGAGTAAACAAAGGAAATTCAGATGGCTGGGTTTAGACTTCAGAATTCATCGGGTATTTTACGTATCTTTCATTCCTAAACACAAAACTCACTATTACTCAGCTGTTCATGGGGAACAAAATGAGCATAAGAATCACTGATGCAAAGACACCCAATTCATGTGTAGTTGAATGTTTCTGTGCATTCCACATTCCTGTGAGGAGTGAGCCATTCTGATAAATCTCTCAAATAATGTGCCTGGCTAGCAAAGATCTTTGTCACTTCAGTTGCTTTTGTTAGCAGAGTCGATGGAAAAACAAGGCTTTTGATCCATAAGAAATTGGCTTTTTGTTTATTGCCCAGTAGTGGAAATTCCTGTATCTGTATACAGTGAAACTGACGTCTGCAAGAAGGCAAAAGAAACAAAAAGCAGGGTTTGCCCTGTTTATAACATCTGTATTGTTAAAAATCTCATTTAATATCTAAAGCTGGACTGGATCAAAGTCCTCTGGAAAAATTTCCTCAGACCTCTGGCTGGATTGAGGTTCTTTGACAGGGAAGAAGGAAAGGAGATCAGCAATACAGACCCAAGGAGAGGTGATACCAAATAGCAAATGGTTGATGATTTTGCTGTGTAGAATACCTAGGTAAGGGCCAAAGCTGTTGTGAATTGTACACAGGAAGAGGGTATCAGCCTCTTACTGTTCGTGGATGTTATGAATGTTATCTGCCCATAGTTCTGAGCTGTGCCTCAGCAAAATCTGAAAATGAATATAGAGAAAAATTATAAAAAAAACCTCAAGATGCTGAAGAAGCAACCTCAGAAGAATGATAAAGTAAGTGAAAGGATGTAGTTTTATAATGGGGGCAATACTAAATCAGGCACAAAACTTTTGTGGAAGATTGATATTACAGAGTGAGAATGTTAAGTCGAGGTATTTCATGAGAATGCAATATAAATGTGATGATATCTTAAATTACTACTAAACATTAAACACAGGCAAGAGGCAAGCTGACTATGGAGTCTCCATACTTCTAACGAACTACAAATATAAATATCTACCCTTTCTACCCTCCTTTGTGCTTTAGCGAGGAAGCATATTCTACCTCTAGAGTTATTCTAAAATTAAAATAAGAATACCTGAATTGCTCTAGAGCACAATGGCTTTGTCAATTCAACCACTCTTTCATCTCAGTTTAAACAGTTTGATACTGCTAAAAGAGAGAGTAAGCAGCAATCAAATTCCACACCTCTCTGATACCCTTTGAAAGGAAGCTGTTGTACTTCTAAAGAGAACTCTACTGAGCAACAGGGAATTTGCTGGTAAATACTGTTGCAAATATGTAATTAAATTGCTTTCAATAGCTGCTGCAAAAGCAATCTATGCCTCCAGCTCATGGAATAAAATCTTATAGCAAAATAGTTTAATAAAATACATTGCTTCACTGTGATACTTCTAATTTTGTGTGTTCTATTGGGATTTCTTTTTAAAGAATGAAACTTCTTTATATTTATTATCTTTCCAGAAAATTAGCAACAGTAATTACAAAATTCTTCTTAGGTTCTCATGTTATTCTGATTTTATGCATGGTGAACCTGTAGAAAATACCTTTGCTTCCTCAGGCTTACTCTGCTTTTGTATAATAATGAAGACCCAAGGATAAAATAACAACTAAGCATAGTTAAATATTTCATATTGTATTACAGAGACTTTCCTGAAGTGTGCACTTTCTGAGAATTGTTTGTGCAATTCTTTTGTTCTGTATACAAACATTAGTATTAGTCTTGTATGACTACATTGAAAATATAAATAAATATTGACATTCTTTGTATTTTTTTCTCTAGATAGATGACAAGAGGTACACTAGTGCTAGGGAGGCTAAAATTTGAAGAAGTAAAATTATGACATGTTCTTTTGAAGGAATCAAAATATTTTGCCTTTTCATATGTTTAATTCTATGTTTTATTGATTAAACTGTATGTAATTCTATATGAATATATTTATATGTATCCTGTATGTTTGCTAGAAACTTAAGCCATTCACCTTGTACAACGTTCAGTAATATTTTATTCAATTCTACTCAAGAGATCACTAACGACAGCTGATATCTGGCTAAGATGATCCAATTTTTGAGTCGTTTCAACTAATTATCGTAATAAATCTTGATACACTGAAATTTGAAACACCATGAGGATACTCTAGGGTAGTCTTTTATTGTGTGCTAGAAAGTATTCGTCAGTTATAAAAACTTCTAAAATTATTTAAGCTTTTATCAGAGATCTTATGCACTGTTTTGGGAATTGTATCAATTTGAAAGAGTGATTGCACTGGTTTGATTTATACTATCCTTTTCACTGTCATGTAGTTTTTCCACAGAGCATACGTTGTATATGTTAATTATTAGAAGTGGTTTTAAGGCCCTGATTAACTTCATTGACTTTATGTAATCCAATAACTGCCAGTGCTTATGTGGCACTGCTAAAAATGACCTTGAGATTTAAATTCTTGGTATCATTAATCTACAAACCAAAGTCCGTGGCACATCAATTTCATGAAGCAATGGCTGGAGACAGAAACACTGGAGGATAGGAAAAGAGAACAGAATAAAATGTATAATTTTAAGGGTTAGATTTAAATAATCACCATGAAATTTAGCAGCATAAAGACCAGCTAGCTTATTTAGCAAAGCATACTGAATAATGCCTAAACGCTTTTGTACTGAATAGAAAGACTCACCAATGACTGAAAATTAAAAATATTGAACAATGGGTTCACTAAGAGCAAAGGTGGTTTGGAAATTCAAGGTTATTTTGAGATAATGTTATTTATTGTATGAAGAGAGGTTTTTAATCAAAAGAAGCAACCCAGGAGGCCTCTACCTGGATATTTTTTTTATTTCAGAAAGAAACTAGTAATAAATACTTTGAGACAAAAGAGCCATAATTCTTCTTCTGTAACACTTCCATGAAGCATTCTACAATATGCTTCATGAAATATTCTAAGTATTTATTCTGTGTGTACTCTTGTGCATCAGTCTACCTCCTCCCTGACCTCTGAACAGCAGTATATTTATACAATATATATTTGAGCTTTGGAGAATAATCACGAGCCAATTGACCACTGGTAAAAAAAAGTGGTAAAGAAAAAAAATTCCTTTGATGCATCTTTTCTGGGAATATACAGTCACATGAAAATTTTCATTCCACTATGCCATAAATCAAAGTATTACAACAAACAGAGGGTGGTCAATAATACATAATTACAGGAAAAAAAGACAAATGTTTCAATTAGAAATACTTGCTCTGGAAGTATTTTTAAAAGGTTCTTGGCATCAACTCTTCGTGCAGAGAAATAAATCCTGCAAAATCAGCTTGAATCAATGTTGTGGCATCCAGATCTACTCTTAGACTAATAGAATAGCTTTGGTTGAAAGGGACCAGTAAATGTCATCTAGTCCAGCCTGCTGTAAGGAGCAGGGACATCTTCAACTACATAAGGTTACTCAGACCTCCATTCAGTGTGACCTTGAATGTTTTCAGGGATGGAGCACCTGCCACCTCTCTGAGCAACAGGTTCCAGTGTTTTACCACACTTGTGATAAAAAGTTTCTAGTCTCAATCGATCATCTTTTAGCTTAAGACTTTGCCCTATTACAATAGGTCCTACTGAAACATATATCCTCATTTTTCTTATAAACCCCTTTTGGGTACTGAAGGGCCACGAGGAGGTCTCCCTGGAGACTTCTCCAGGATAAGCAACTCCTACTCTCTGAGTGTTTCATCATAGGAAAAGATCTCCAGCCCTCTGATCACCATCATGACCCTCCTCTGGACTGTGTTCAACAGGTCCTTGTCCTTCTCATGGTGGGGGCTCCAGAGCTGGGCACAGCACTCCATGTTGTTTCTCACCAGAGTGGAGCAGAGGGGAAGAATCTTCCTGTCCCTGCTGGCCATGCCACTTTGGATGCAGCCCAGGACACCACTGTCTTTCTGGGCTGCAAATGCACACTGTCAGCTCATGCTATATTGGTGCTTGGGATTGCCCTGGCCCAGGTACAGGACTTGACCTTGGTTGTGGGGTTTGCATGGGCCCACTGCTTAAGTTTGTCCAGGTCCCTCTGGATGGCATCCTTTCCATCAGGTGTGTCAGCTCAGTGTCCCTTGGTCTTGCTGGTAAACTTGCTGGTAAACTTGCTGAAGGTACACTCCATCTCACTGACTATGTGACTGTTGAAGATTAAGCAGGGTCCCCTGAAGACACCACTTGTCACTGACAACTCTCTGGACACTGAGCTGTTGTCCACTGCTCTCTGGATCAAAACACCCAGCTAAATCCTTGTGCACCAAACAATCCATCCATCAAATCTATCACTCTCCTATTTGGAGAGAAGGATGATGTGGAGGGCTGTGACAAAGGCTTTACAGAAATTCAGATAAATGACAGCTGTCACTCTTCCTTTGTCCACTGATGTAGTCACTCTATCACAGAAGGCCACCAGATCGGTCACTCAGGACCTACCCTTGGTTGAAGCCATGCTGACTGTCTCAAATCACCTCCCTGTGCCTCAGCAAAAACTCTGGGAGGATCTGTTTCATGATCTTTCCAGGCACAGAGGTGAGGCTGACCGTTGTGTAGCTCCCAGGGCCCTTTTCTTGGGGTGTGATGGGAATTACAATCAATTAAATGAATTGTCCAAAAATGGGAAGTTCACACAAAATGAAAGATTAAAAAAAAAATAAATAAAAGAAGGCAAGGTCCTTTAACAGAACTTTCCTAATGTGTTGTAAAATTGTGGGAGTATCTAACACAACGTTGTTGAAATAGCTCAGTTTGGTGTTATTTGATATTGTAAAAGGCAAATTATAGGTTCAAGTCTAGTGTGAAATATTTCTGAAACAAACATGTAGCAAACATGGGAAAAAAGATAACCTTTCACCATGAGATACAAGCAAAACTCATACAGGGGTAGATGTGGTACATCATTTTCACATTTTAATTTGATAGTGCCCTTTTTGCCCCATATTCTTGTTCTGTTCTTTGATTGTTATCATTATGCTCAATTCTACTTAGGAAATCTGCCATGACTCTTAGAATTCTGACATGTGACAGTAAGGATTTTGATAGGTTTAGTAACATAACTGACAGCTCATTTGCAGTTTCCAGATTAAAGTACTCTGTGTCAGTCCTTCAAAAAGATAAACATGCACAGATGTTAATAACTACACACAGAGAGTGAGAATTTTATGGCAATATCTACTTCACTAAGTACAGGGTAGAAAGCTTGAGGTCTCATAATCATAAAACAGTGAGAAGTAAGCCTGCTTGCAAGAGATTAGAGAAAAGTGTGAAAACTTGTATTTTAGTCCAGATAATACAGGTAGGGTGACATAAGCAATACAACTTTGACTGTAGTAGCTCTGCTACTGTGGGAGCTTGTCTGTGAGCTGGAAGAGGGTTTAGGATATCAGCATTCAGAGCACAGGACCCCAGTTTTGTGGCTGTGGTTGATGAAACCAGTTGCAGTTTTCATTTCCTGGCTTACTTGAAAATATCTCTTGATTATGGAATAATATGGAGAGTCAGGTACTATATGTTGTCTGCTATGTTATGTTATTTTTATGTTATGTTATATCATGTCATGCCATATCATACCCTGTTATGTCATATCTTGGGGACTCAGTGCACTATTAACCCCATGTGCCTTAATTCTGCATACTGTATATGTATATGCTGACAATTATCAGGAATTGCAAGGCAACCAAACCCATGGGACAGGGTCCTTGCACGCTGCCATAATGCTGGCAGAGCCACCAATATTACAACAGTTTGTATCATCTGAGGAACTGCCCCTGTATGTGGAAGTCATGGCCCATGAACCACTATGAACAAAGCACCTCTAAAAGTAACATGCTGTACATACACTTTGTAAGATGCTTGTGTAGAAAAATGGATTTCAACATTAATTCCTCTGTACTGGTGTATTCATTGAAAGTGCTTACAGTACCAATACCTCCTTATAAGGAGCTATATTTAAAAAAGGCATTAACTGTTTCTGAAGTAATGGTGCAGCCATTTTCAGGGCTATTTATCTCTTTCGGAGTAACATCTTTATGTATTAGTTTTACAGAACTAATGGTTAATTGCACTGATGTTGTAATTATGTTTTATGTGACTCAGTATGCAACAGCTGTTGACCTTTTTAGTGCCACCAAACCAGATAAGGCTGATACACCATAAGAAGAATAGTCCACATGAAGCATTTTTAAAGCAGATAAATCATATTAATACCTCATTAGCCTTCAGTCTTCCATACACACTCATTAAATAAAAAAGCATGTTACCAAGATTGCTCAAGGTTAAGCAACAGCTAAAAGAGCATAAATGAACCTATGAATGCATAAATGAATTTGAAGCGAATCAAGCAAAAGTTGTTATTGGTTCCTATCAGGAAACATTCCCATTGGAATTTCGTTGTCTTCCATTGGTGGTTGTCTGTGCTGGTGCTGTATGACTGACCTCTGGGCTTTATCTCCTAACTGCAGACTCCATTCTTGTTCCAGGCCCCTGGGAGCATGCTTTGGGCACTAATGGTCAAGGCAACAACTGCCCTAGAAAAGAAGCAGGAGTACTTAAAGGCCCTTTGCCTCAAACAATTCTGAGCATTAGTTTATATTTTTAAGTTAAGTTGGTTTAAATAAAATCTGGTAGAACTCTAGTTTGTTTGCTAGCAGGCCCTTTATTCCCTTTATCTTGAATATTACACCTTAGTATGCACAGGCCTCAAGGGAAAGCATGGATTCTAGATGTCTCCTGAGTGTCACTGGAGCAATGTGAATGCAAGAAGCTCCAGGGTGGAGAAGGCAGGGGGATGGTGCAGACAGCTGGAACTCAGTGAAATCTGCAAGCTGGAAGGCTCTCAGATAGGCAGAGAAGCCACATAGAAATGAGGTGATAGGCGAAAAATTTTTTTTAGGAGTGAGTGGACCTGTGCAGAGTGTGCTCAACCCTCTGAAGCCTGCCAGACTGGCAAAAAGGGCCTGTGTTAAAAAGATTCATCAGAGGTCAGGATGAGGACAGCTTTTCAACAGATTTTATTTAGTATCTCAACTGATAAGTAGAGGTTTGCTGCTCTTCCTCCACACACTTATGAATGTGTTCTCTCATGTGTTGCTGAAGTAATTAGAGAAAATATTAACTGGAATAAGGCTTACATTGGATCCTGAAAATAACAAGGAACCAGAGCATCATGGTGTCTTACAATTGAAGATAATGTTCAATAGAAGGACTTAATTCCACTTACTACTCTGAGGAATGTTGAAATGATTCCCTAGATTGTTAAAGGAATTTCTGTGGAGAATTTTTCACAGTTCAAGAGAATTGCTTGCTGAGCCTAGACCTTTTCTTTTTTTTTGTTTTTATTAATTGTTGATTGAAATCCTCAGTAGAAAATCTGCCTGGTCAAGAGGTTCCCATTTCTGTTGCAGGAGTGATTTCACTGCACATAGGGAATGTAGATTTAAATAGTCCACAAAAACTTTCTGCAGCGGTGGACAAGGAAGACTTCAAAAAAATAAAGCCAGAAAGGGACCACCCCAAGTATGTTTCCCCAACTAAGGAAATGCTGACATGACAATATTATAGAGAAAACTCAATTTTGGTGGGTGTTTGCTAATTTGAAGCTGGAATGGAGAACAAATAAGTGAATTGAGAGACCTGAATACTTAAAAAATGATGCATTTGCACAAGTAGATGAGAAAATCCCATAATCTCCACTCTGTGTAGAAGGCCAAAAAAGAATATGACCTCCAGTCTTGTATAAGTTTGACTGCCATCATGAGCTACATAGGTCCCAGGTGTTAATAATATTTTAGATTAAGAGGAAAAAAAGGATAAGCTTGGTATGATATAAGAATATTACAGCATTTTTCCAGCCAATACTCATGACTTTAACCCTCTTTTATGCACCTACAATTCCTCTCTCATTTGTTTCCAAACCTTTAGCTTCTGTAACAAAACAGGCAAAGATTCTACTAATAGATACATCTTTACATCATTTTAATAAAAAGACAAAGAATCCATACAGCAGTTCTACTTCATGTACTGGAGAAGATAGAGTCCTAAGGGAAAAATGCTATGTGAACCTGTATTTTATTTGAAATACAACCTCTGATTAGAGATTGTATTTCAAATCATATGTAGAAGAAAATATAAGACAATGCCAAATAAACAGTGTTCTTACCTTTGGTTTCATACTTTCTAAATTTCATGTATCGTTTCTTGTATTTAAGCACTGGAGGTGCTGGGAAACTTCACTTGTAGGTAGAGGTAGTGCTTTCCAATCCCTGCACCCCCAGTAACAAACAAATCTTGGTGTTACATGAATCAGCTCATGAATCTTTTAAACTTACACATGTGAATGTCCACAGCCAACTGCACTAAAAAGCAAACTCCCCAAAGCAAAGCTGTTCACATAAGCAAAGTCTCTACATTGCCTGGGAAAAATGCAGTTTAACTGTGGGAAGGTGTTTTTATGAATATTTGACAAGTTACAGGGTAATTCAGTTACATTAATCAAAAACTAAAACTAAATCTACCAAAAAAGAGAAAGATAAAAAGGACATGAGAGCACTTTCTGTTGGTAGGAATTTTTAAATAGAATGGCACATCAAACTTTTGGGTATTTATTCTGTGTGAACGTTTGTTGGAAATAGTCATTGGAAAGTTTAGCTCTACAAATATTGTGCTAAGCAAATTGGGAAAGTTACATTTTCTGTATCTGTCCAGTAACAGCTGGGGAAATGTCAGAGGTTAATCCTACTCCAGGGCAATAAAATAAAAAAATGGCAGCGATTCTTCAACCTCAGATTTATTTTCCATGTTTCCTTTGCTCGATTCCTAGAGGGCTTCCAAGGAAAAGTTGATTTGGACTGAAAAAATCACCCAGATTTCCCTGGGGAGCTAGTACAAAAATGTAAAGGATGTAATGCACTGTATGGAAGTGGTTGGGAAGATATCAATGCCATCAGGTCTGGCATGAGCAATGACACCCTAGTGTTCCATCTGATCATCCAGGTGTTGTACTGAAAGACAGTTAAAATTTCTGCTCCATTCATCTTGACTGTGGAAATATTTTTGACATGTGTGTCATGGTCAGAACAACAGATTTGGTTTGTTATCATGCTTTACCTGCAGGATAGAAGTGAGGCTGTCCAATGGGTAACCTCAGAGGAGACCAATAACATGATTTGATTTTTTTTAAACTCTTTTCCATTTTTTTAATCCTCCTTTTCACAGGTCTTGTACCATCCTTTCTCCATTCCAGCTTCTTCCCAAATAACAACCCACTCTTAATTACTTCCTTCCCATTGATCCTGGTGTTGTTACACCGAAATTTCATATTTCTGATATTTTTACCTTGAATCTAGGTAAATTATATCACTAACATGAATATTACATAGACACTGTCTGCCCACACTGTGGCTTCACTCCCCAAAAAGTCTCTGATATTCTCCTTCCATGATATGCAGTCTGGCTATTTTCCTCAATTGACTTTTCTT
>VXBB01015068.1:23649-40315 GCA_013399915.1 Illadopsis cleaveri
AAAAAAAAAAGAAAAAAAAAGAAAACCACTGACAGAGTCAGAATGCAACCTGACACCCTGTTGGTCAGGGTGTTGGTAGCAGTCCAATTAAATGGTGGCTGCAGTCCTCCTGGAGTGACAGATGTGGTGCTTCTGTTGAAGAAATGTTCCTGTAGAAGGGTGGTTTTCCTCTGAAGATCCAGTGATGGTGCAGATAGGTCTGGTCTTCCTCTGGGAACTCAGTAGATAAGGCTCCTCTGGTGTTCCAAATATCAGATTTTTATCCAGGTAGAAATGCTTGGCTCCTCCCCTTGGGTGGAGCATCTCTCAATGGGATGATGTAATTTTATCACTCATGCAGTGGAACTCCCTGAACAGAGCATGGGTCATGAAAGAGATAAAGAAAACTCACTCACCTGGTTTCAACAGATGATGATAGAATACATACTTCTGGTTACATCTTGCATTGCAGCCTAAGACACAATATTGTAACAAACAACTCTGACTTTTATTTCCACTTGCTTTTGCACTAGGACTGGTTATTAGCTTAACCTGTGGTAAAACAACTTATTTTTTCTTTCCTTTTTTTAAAGCAACCTTTATTTTAGCCTGGAGATTTCCTGAAGAGATGTATTACACAATAAATCTGAATTTTCTGGAAAGGTCTGCAACGATGCAGTAAATCTCCTTCAAAGATAAAATTAATTTACCACAAGGAGCAGACAATCTCCTCTGAGCTGAAGATCTCTCAGCCCCTTCCCAGACCCATCAGTTCTGGGGGATGTGCAAGCAGACATGTGGCAGGACTTCCTTCCTCTGATTCTTGAATGGTGCCTCAATGGGTCTGCTGTAAATTCCCAGGAAAATTCTGGAAGATCCTCAAAATCTGCCTGGGAAAAACCCTCTGGGTGGGTAAGGAAGATAACAGGAAAAAACTATGAAAGCTTGGAGATCAGTTCCTCTCAGTTCCATGAGGCCACAAATCCAAAATAGGTGGAAAGGTTTACTGTATTTAGTGATTTAATTAATTTTACTTTCAGGTCTTGAAAGTTTATTCAGCATTCATGGAAAATACAAGGGGGAAAAAAGAATGCCCTTTTCCCCCCAAACCACATTCCAACTATTCATTTCTGGTTAAATAAACCAAATAAAACTCTCCTTTTCAACTGGTATTCACCCTTCATTTATCAAGACAACCTTCTTGTGGGCTGATTGTTGACTAACCTAGAGCATCAAGTACAAAGTTTTAAAAGGGGATGCCTTCCAACCCAGTGAGATGGTTTTAAATTCCTTCTGGTCTTGATAACACCCCTGCAGTGTGACAGGGGTAACAACCCTTGCTCCCACTTAAGGGGCTTAGGGCAGGTGTGGCGGCCTGCAGTCATTAAAACAACTGATTCTGGAGGCATGGTCTTGGCAAAAGGTTTAGATAGTTTCTGTATCATACTGCAGACCAGGAAAAAATTAAATTTCAAGATCAGAGACAAGCTCAGAAATATTACACAGGTCATAGGAAACATGTTAGCTGCCAGTAGAGCCAAATATACCTTGAGGGCGTTTCATTTCCATGCTAGTGGGTGCCAGGGGCAGTGGTCCCAGAACACGGTGCAGTGTCTGCAGAGCCTCTTTCAACTCCCATTGTGGATCTGACTGCCCTGTCCTCTCTGCCATCCTTGCCAGGGGCATAGCATGTGGAAATGACACTTCCACATTGCCATGCAGACCTCACCTGAAGTCTTGTTGGCACACTTCAATGAATGATGCTAGCAAGAGACTTTCAACTGTCAACCTTGTATTCAATATTACTCTGGGCAGACCTGACTATGTTGTTATGTCTGATTACATTTCCAAGTTCAAGTCTTCACTCAGACCATAACTAGAAGCTGGCTAATTTTATTCCTGAAGGTAATTACACAGACTACCAAATCATACGCAAAGGAAACCATTGGGAAAAAACACCCTATTTTTGGTTGAATTGTCTCTAATAAATAGAGACCATGAAAAGGTATTATGTCCAGTATCACTTATTCGTATTTCCAACAAGTAACTGACACATCCTCAAGTTACGACTTCCAACCATACTGGTTATAAAAGATGGTTTTCACTGATTGGAATGGCTGTTACTGGCTGTCAATTTAAACACATACCATATGCCATGCGATAGAAGCTGACAACATTAGGAAGAAACAACACTTGACAGCCACTTGGGAAATACCTAGGCAAGAGAAGACTGAAAATTGTTGCAGATCTTTATCTATGGCTTCTTACTTTTAAACACTGACCTCCAAGATACATAGAAAGATTTATCTGCACTTGAAAATTTCCAATACCTCCTGTTGTGTTTCCTTTTCGTACCCAGGAAAAATTAAATATTTCCAAATTTTAGATTGCATTATTTTATTTTTAAGAAGCAGCACCCAAGTCACTCTTGCTGCCCAGCATGATAAATTCCCCTTAACAGAAATCCTTGGTTGTCATTTTCCAGCCCTTGTACCCAGGATAGATTCGAGCTACTTACCTCAAGTAAGGAAGTTTTCAGATGAAATCCAGAGTAGATTTATCATTTTGTTTCTTTAGCCCATAGAGTCACTGAAATTGGCTTCTCATAGCAATGTATCATTCACACAGGAAGAAAGATTTTGGGTTTTGTTTTCAGAAGCCAGGAAGTCAAAGGAACTATATCAGCTCCTTGGTAGGCACACAGTTATGGACAACTTAGGCAAATTAACTATACTGTCTCAAAAATTTACAATCTAGAGATTGCAGAGCTGACCATTTGATGCCCTAACAGTTCCCAAAGCTGGATGCAGATGCTCAGAGCTGTATCCATTCATTTCAGGCTCCATCTATGCTGTCACTGGACTCTGCAGGACAGCAAAGATAGGCAGAGCTACTCCCAAAGGTCAGTGCGCACTCTCCTTTCTTACTTGTGGAGCATTGAAGAAGAAAGTGGCAGAGACGTAATTGTCTTTTTAAATGGCAAAGGTTGAAAATACCAGCTCATTAAATTGATATAAAATGAGTAAGTATATTTATGGAAATTTTTTTATTCTATAGATCCCACTTTGTTTAACCCAACTTCATCATGCTTGCTAATATTATGTGAAAATCCATGCTAAACAGGGTGCAGGGAAAACAGACATTTTGCTCTCCCTAGGCCAGAATTATTGTTCAGTTGCAGACAGAACCAATCACAGTTGTCCTATTTATTTATGGAAATTCTCACCAAGTATCATGACATATCTCTCACTATAACTCCTGTTTGAATTATCAAGATCAAAAATACTGTATTTATTACCCACGGATGAAGAAGTGCTTTAAAACTTCAGTGAATCTTGAGCTCCAACTAGCAGGATGCTTTGTTTTCCCTCATTTCCTATAAAGACAAGATCTAAGCTCTCAATCAGCCTCTTTTATTTTCCTTATTCATGTCAGAAGGAACACCATCCAAGCTTACCACTGAGTAGATCAGGCTTAAAAAGGAACTGTCTGCAGCAGCTAGAGAAAGAATGAACATAGGCTGGCTTCTGATCTTTTTTTTAAATATTCATGACAGCTGTGGAAGGGATGAGAACATCAGGATGCTACTCTTCTGGCTTCAAAGATAAGCATCAACAAACCTGCATGTGTATGTTGTGACTTTTCCCAGGCTTCCTTATTAACGGGTCAATATTACCTTTTCGCAAGATTCCAATCCTCGGGACTCTCAGCATTCCCTCTCTGCACCATACCAGTCACAGTTTGTCTGCAAGTCCACTCACAGAAGTTAACCAGAAATTAGCCTCAACTATGAGCACCAGCAACCAAAGGGGAGTATGGATTTTAACTTTAGGTTTTTCAGTGGAAGTAAGTATTGACTCTTGCCAACCTGTCTCACTGCCATGCCCCCCATTCATTTTGCCATCCTTTTGGTGCCACACATCAACCTCAGCAAGAGGGAGCAGCCACTGGTACAGTGGGGAGAACCCATGGCTGGGGAGAGGGAGACCACTCCAGTAGGGAAAGCTTTTTCAACTGACCTAGTTTGATTCTATCACAGAGTGAGACCTGGTGAAAACTTTGTTTTACTCTCACAGTGTCCCATATACATCAGGGACCATTTATAACTCACTACAGCCTCTTGTAGATGAATATACTGCAGTAGCATATCTGTGGCAGGTATCTTACACAAAGGTCTAGAGTCCATTGTTAAGAAGCCTATTATGGTTTATCTCCAGGTTCATCACGTGCACACACCTATCAGCTGATTTCCCAATCCTGAATCAGAGGCATGATCCCTCACCCTCCACCTCAGGGTAAGAGCATCACCAAACAAGGAACAATGCAGCACATATGTATTCATTTTCATTCCTAAATCTCAAGAATTTAGCTGATAAGGTCTCAGCTAAAGCTTAGTAGTTGAGACTGCTCTACGACAGCACTTCTTTGATGAATGCCTGTGTCTTGAGGATGCTTTATTATCCCATCCCATTTTTGGGGTCTTTGATCTATTTTGTTTTGTGCCTGGGGGCGGCGGCTGTCCCTGCCCCACCCCCCATTGTTGTGAGGAAAGGGAGCTGAGCCGCGCTTTCCACGGGGAGTTGGAGGCGGAGCGAGAGCCAGTCTGTCTGTGGTGGTTCGGCTGGACGCACGCGGCCGGTATCTCTGATCAGGGATCCTTCTGTTTCTGTGGGGTTTGCCCTTGTGGGGAATGGTGACAAAAATTTGTGCTGATAAAATATAGTGTGTATGAAATTAAAGATGTAAAAGTGTATAACATGATTTTAACCAAGCCANGTGGCTTTTCGTTGTTGGTGATGGGATTGTTTTAATAAATTGTTTTTTATTATTTACGATCTCGCTTTTCATTCATAACACCCTTTTTTGTTGTTGTTATTAGGGTTTTTTTTTTGTTTGTTTGGCTGGTTTTTGTTTGGTTGGTTTTTTGCTTCGGCACTGAGACTGAGCTTGGCTGCTGGTCTTCTTTTGCTGCTCTGCTGTCGGGAAGCCCAGAGCCACTGCATGCTCCACCAGGACCCAGGACTACCCTCGTTTCCCGCCGGGGGGCTGCCCCCACCCTCCGCACAGCCCAGATCTGAAGGACCAGCCAGCGCCAATGAGAAAATCCTGAAGAGCCTTTTACTGAGTTCGAGAGCTGGACTGCTACTGCATAACCCCCACCGCACCTCCACTATTGCTCTGGACTTGTGCTACACTGTAGCTTTTAATCCTCTGCCTGCCGGGAATCCTGCTGTTCCAGCTTGCTTCTCCTGAGGTTCCTGCTACAGCTCCTTTTGCTATCCAAAGGGGGCACCGGGATCAGCTGCCTTTGAGGCTTCGTAAAGGAGACCCCTCCTCCATCTCTTTCTGCTGGCTGTATCCGCCATCATCCACCTGGAAAAAGATGGCCAGACCCGCGCCACAGTGTCCCCTGCAGCTGCGGAGAAGTCATCGCACCTGCCCAGCCCAGCTGGCTGGAGCCACCAGCGCCCCTGCCGGCTGTTGACTGTAACTGCACCAAAGCATTGCTTAAATAGCGCAAAGAGACTGTTTATTGGGTTTTCTGTTCTTGTTTGTTGTTGTTACCATTGTTTCTGTTTGCCTCATTATAAATATACACACTAGTGAAGAACTGTTATTTCTTTACTCTTATGTCTGCCTGAAGGTCTCTCAATTTCAAAATTATAATAATTTGGAGGGGAGGGGGTCATATTTTCCATTCCAAGGGAGGCTTCTGCCTTCCTTAGCAGACACCTGTCATTCAAACCAAGACAGCCTGCAAGAACTATGCCATGTTTTTATACACAGAAATAATGATGACAATAATTGACAGGGGCAGCCTGAAGTGATTCTGTAGATTCTTGTTTCGTGAGGTAGAAGGTGTAGAAACAACTTTGTTTCTTGACTGTCAATAAATGGCAGATACCATGGCATCCCTTTGTGTCCTAGCAAGTACTCAAGGTCCCCAAGTCCATTACCATAACAAAGCACCTCACTGCTATGATAGTTAGCCTCAAACACGGCCAGTCACAAGTATACAGATTGATTGCACATGTATGTTCTGCATATCCTGCTGTGCAATCTATATAATCTGTAGCTATTGATTTATTGTTCAAGTTACAGGGCATAATGAGCCTCATTATATGGGTTTGCTGGATTTCCAGCATAGATTTCCATTTTCTTTAAGCACAGCCCAGTCACCAGCAGCTTACCATCTGTGTAAGACATTAAATATTAATGATATTAAATATCTAAAAATCATGCCAGGAAGAGTATTATACTTCAACAAAGAGGATAAAAGCAGTTTTCCAGTTGAGCAATTGTTCATAAAGGTCCAAATGTAAAGGAGGGGACTATAGGTACCAAAATCACAAGGCAGCCTCATGGAATGTTTGGACTTTGCAGTTGCACAGATGCCTATAACATACCCTCCCCTCCTCTTAAAGATGCTCTACAATGAAGGAAAGATCAAGATCCAAAGAAGTGGAGACATGCTGTCAACGCCAGAGCTGGCAATACTCAGGGAATAAGACCTCACTCAGACCTGAGCTAAACCAGGAAGCAGATGTGGGCTGACTTTTTTCATTTCCCTTTCTTCTTCCTAAACATACTGCAGCACATTTGGATTCCTGGAAACAGAGAGAAATTAGTTTCATCATAAGCCAAACTTGAGCTGAGGGTGATCTTGGGATGGCTGCCAAACAGCTGTCCTTCCTTCTCTGCAGAGGAGGCAATGTTTAACACCGGAGTATAGATGATTTGCAGAGCCAAGCCTCTATATGGTGGTGATGCAAGTGCGTAGGAGTCTGCTTGGAAGATATTCTACCTGTGATCAACACTCTTTGGAAAAGCACTTTGGCAAGCGGCAATAAGGATGCAGCCCTGAAGGATCTGGAGGGGGCATGTAAATAAGGGCAATGAGATGAGCCACCGGTAAAGATGTTGTAATATAATGAAGATGGGACAATTTGAATAAACTGGGGAAAGGTGGTACCTAGATTAGTTCCTGTAATGGAGAACTTTTTGTTGCGTGTAGGTAAAGCCTTACAAAATAAGGGCCTTGCTACCCATGTAAAATCATGGCTCAGGCCTGTTACTGTTTATCTTGACTTTTAGAAAGCTTTCTGTTCTCTTGGGAAAGGTGCATACCAGAGGAATGACTACAGCCATAAACACCATGTGTGAATGTTTTCCCTTTACTTCCCAGAATGATGGGAGGCGGCATGTTTGAGTGAATGGCTGATAAGGGCAGAAACATCTGCTCTAATGAGTGCTTGGTGGTGTGGCTGTTTTGTCTTTCCTCCTGCGCGTCCTAAGACTTTCTTTAAACTTGCCCATAGTAGAAACATATAAATACAGGAGTATGCGTAGTAAAGATGGATCCTCCTGGGAGAAGCAGTGGTCTCTGTTTTTTTCAAGCTGCTGCACTTCTCTCCAATACAGTGTGGGGTCTATTGAGAGAAATCTGAGGATTGCTTACTGGCCATGAAAAAATGTCTTTGCCTATGTTCCTGAAAACGAGTATGTCATTGATGTGCTGCAAAGGTTAAGAGCTAAGATGGCCAGTTTGGCACTAATGCCAGAAAGGAGGACTGCCTTGAAGTCTCCCACCAGGCACATTTCCTGTGGGTGAGCAGAGTAATCAGGTGAAGTCACAGGCTGGGGGACAACTTGCATTACACAGTTCCCACTTCAGCCTCCCTCCTGCAGGTTTCAACTGTCCAAAACCAGCTGCCTGTGCTGGCAGCAGGCCACCTCACTTCCATGAAGGAGCCAGCTTCATATGCTAGTTTGGCAAAAAAAACCCCACTTTTTCAGAACTGCTTGTCTTGGGCTTTCCTTTTGTTTCTGTTGGCTTTAGTCCCCTCTTAGTCATCATTGTCATAGCAATGGCATCCAAAGCCTGCCCTCTTCTACTCTTCACTAAGGATGTAAATACTAATGGTGCATAGGACTGATGCCTTGAGAGGCTGACCTGGAACAGAGACTAGACAGAATTAAAGGAATAAAGTAGGTGTTTATTAAAAGGCCTTCCAAAGATACATTCTGGGTAGTACAAGAGCCTGGCCAGGGCTCTGGTCAAGATGAACCCAAGATGGACGCAAGATGGATGACCGGTCATGAGTTTTCACACTTTTATAAGTTTTGGTCCATTTACATATTGGGATTAATTGTCCAATTACAGCTTCAGGTTATGAAGTCCTTTCCTCTCGGCTTGCTCTTCAATTTGCCATTGTTTATGCTTTTTGGGCCTGAGGCTGTAAGAGTTGTCCTTGGTTTTCAAGCTGGAAAAGGACTGTTTTGTCTAACTACCCTGTGAAGAGAACTTACTAACACTTAATATGAAGTTCAGAGTTACACACCAAGACAGTACAGAATCTGAAAAATATGAAGACTAAAACTCGAGGCATCAGTATGGTAACAAAAATAATTAATGCTTTGCATTTCCAGAGCTGTGTAAATATTGACAGTCTAATCTTCACAGCAGACCAGACAGATAAACGTTTCTGCTGTAGTTCTTGCCTCCAGAACTCTAAGTGACATGGTCCCGAAGCTGGAGCTCCCTACATCCTTCTCTAGGCTATTCTCCTAACTGCATGGCAGCTCTTCAACACACTTCCAGTTCATTGCTCCCTTCATACAGTGACAATAAGCTGTCCTATGAAGCTCTTATAGAACAAAAAAAGTCCTGACCATTTTATTTTTCCGCATTTCTCTTTCTCTTTTTGAAGTGATGGATCATCACACCTCTTTTTTTCAGTCCTCTGCTTGCTGTACACCAAAGTCTCAACAGAGTGGGAACAGGATTTACAGTGGGTGCACCACAAGTCAGGCTGGGGAATAGGCTCTGCTTTTCGGATCTCATACATAGCTGCAATATAAAAACTAAGACCAATATTCTGGATGTAATCATAGAAGCCGCTTGATATGAAGTCCTGGTCATTATTTTGTCAAGATTTTTTGTCCAAACATTGATGTCTTAGGGAAGCACAAGAAATAAATTAAACTTCCATTAGTTCTTTTGTGTAATTTCTGCCTCAGAGTGTTAGATGCTATTACTGTGTGCTGTTAAATACCTGTTGTGTTTTATTCCATGGTATCTAAAAAAAATATTTTTAGAGTTACTAAACCATTTGGAGAATTCCCAGGTGTCAGAGACTGAAATGTTTTAATTTATGGCTTAAATATCTTCATGAAGGACTTTTGCCTACTATAGCAAAACTGTATAAAAGCTGCAGGGAAGACTACCACATCCTAAGGTCTTGGACTGCACATTGATGGAGATAAGATAAAGTTACTCAGGTCTGGGCTGGGGGAAAAAGAAAAAGCACCTTCAGGATGGAGACAGCAGCCCCAGGCTCAACTGCTGCCAGGCTCCCACAGACCCTCACACCAAAGGGTGCAGGGAGGAGAGGTTTTGGGTGTGTGGTGAAATAGCCTCTGGTCTGAGGCAGTGAACACCCATCCTCTTCTGTGCAGACTAGTTCAGTTCTGGGCCCCTTCACCCCAGAAAAAGCTGCATCCACATGAAGGATAGCTGAGGGGGTATCATGGCCATCAAAGGCCTCTCCAAAGGGGTCTCCAGACCTTGCATCAGAGCACTGCCACATGATTCAACAGATCCACAGTGTTGCAAAGGACAGTGTCAAACTTGCCCTCTTCAGGGGAGGCACCTGGGCATTCCCACCTGGCCCAAACGTAATATTAATCCATGGGATTCTGGGCTTTTTGGCAACGGGGAACCCTCACCGCTAAGAAGACCAGATGGANGATCTGGGATTCTGGGCTTTTTGGCAACGGGGAACCCTCACCGCTAAGAAGACCAGATGGAGGGGAGCAGTGAGATGTCATTGGGACCCTCAGAAGGGTGGTATGTTTCTACCTTATCACTCTCTCCCTGTTTCCCCACCCACCCACACCTCTTTTTCTATTTCTTTATTTTCTTTTTCTTTCTCTTTGCCTCTTTTATTATTAAATAAAATATATCAAGTTTCTTGGGACCAACATATAACCTCATTTGGTTTTAATCATATTTTTTTAGGTATATTTTGTACCTTTCTGTGTTCCATCCATTTTATTCAGAGAGGCTTAGTTTCCTTTGGTCTGTGTTAAACTGGTTCGCAACACCAGGATGAAAATGAATATAGAAATACCAAATGTTTAATATTCTAATAGACAGCCATCAATGCTTTAAGAACTATCCCCTTATATCCAAAAAAAATACTACTGTGATTTCACAAATGGTCTTGAGACCGTTGCTTTAAATTGAAAGGCTCTATTTCTTCTATATCAAGAACACTGTTAATATTGATCCAGGTGCTCTATGGAGCAAACTAATCTTTTCATTTTGCCACTACTGAAAATCCAGTCTACTATGGATATAATGGTAAAACTTTGATTGTTGGCATCTTTTGAAGTTACCAACATTAAAAAAGCAAATTGTTACATTTTTCATTAATTAAAAACAGCTCATAATAACATAAATGATCCTTTTATCATCATCATATGTATTTTAGGCAAGGGCAGCCTACCACATTAACTTCCCCTGGCTTTGCCTTTGTCTTCTAACTCCTCCAACTGATCATTTCCTAGCTTTTAAAGTCTCCCAAATGGGTCATCAGCTCTTTAACTAGGCATCTTCTGCTGTTTGGTATATATCTTAGAAACAGTAGGCTGTCTGAGAGAGAACTGATTTTGAAGTAGCTCTTGCTGGAGGAGAAAAAGTTAAAGAAATACCAGATTAAATCAAGTTTGTGAAATGCATCATGGTTTGAAATATCCCTCATACATGAATAAATAAGACATCACGCAGATTTTTTTCCCCACAAAAAAGGACAGGCATCAAAGTATCTCCATGTTCAGCATATGCCCTTGTAAGCACCTACAACTCCAGCTGCTTCCAATCCCTAATGGAAATCCTGCAACCAGGCAGACATCTAATGTGCTAAACTAGGGAACCAAGGAGAAAGGCTAACAGGACTGGGGCCTATACTCCTCACATGGAAACCATCGCTCTCTGCTTCCCCAGTGCAGTCTAAAAATCATGAATCAAAGGCAGGGCAACCTGAGACCACAAGAAAACGAGAGGCATTTGGTCCAAGTCCACAAACTGCCCAGGGCAATGCTACATTCACTAACCAAATTTGTGCTAATATCCACTGCCAAGTGAGAGAAGCAAAGGATCCTCTGGCCTTTTTCAGCTATAGGTTATTTTCAGGTTTATTTTATTTTTTTTTTTTCCTTACTTTACAGTACAATGAGACTGAAAAAAGTCAGTGTGACTAAGTAAAAACTCTTTGTACTAATCCACTCATCTGCAAGCTATTCACGTGAAACAGACCAGTGACTGGATATACCTTGCATGGCAGGAATTTGGATACAGAGATGTTCTTTGTACACAAAGAGTCATGGCACCAGAGAGTGGTTTGGGTTGGAAGGGACTTTAGGTATCATCCTGTTCCATCCCACTGCCATGGACAGAGACATCTTCCACTAGCCCAGGTTGCTCAAAGCCCTGTCCAACCAGGCCTTTGACAGTTCCAGAGATGGGGCATCCACATCTTCTATGGGCAATCTATGCCGGTGTCTGACCATCCTCACAGGCAGGAATTTTTTCCTAGTATCTAATCTAATTCTATCCTCTGAAACCATTTGCCCCTTTCCCCTACATGCTCTTGTAAATAAAAATGCCACTCCAACCTTCTTGCAGCCCTTTTCAGGTACTGGAACACTCCATTTTTTTCAATTAAACTCAAACAATAGAAACTTTACTATTGTTGAATGCTTCTATTTGTTTCACAGAAACTTTTTTCTATTTTTTTTCTATTCTTTTAGTTTTACAAATCTCTCAGACTCCATCCTGCTCTCCATTTCTCTCAGTTTCATTTATTTTCAATGCAATCATCATGTCTTTTAGGCTACTCTATACTGGTTTTGTCTGGTTTGCTGAAAGGGCAATACCTGTATGTTTTGTGCCCTTAGCAAGGAAGAGATGTGTTGTCCTTTGACATTAAAATCACTGTCTGGTATGCCCCAGTATATGCCAATATGCAGAACATTAACTAACATACAAAAACAAACATTCACACTGCTGTTTTAATAGCAAACGAATAGCGCTCAGTCACTACTAAATTTTCAACTTCCCATTTCCATAATTTTCCCTGGAATAAGTCATGTAAACCTTGTAGGTACTTTGGTCACTATGTCCTTTATGCAACATCATAGAACAAACATGCAATCACAAAGCTGAAAACCAAAAAAACTCTGTGATCAAAGACTTTTAGTCTTTGAAATTCCTTTTTATGCAAGAAATCTGTTTCCTAACTTGTTCTGACAAATGTCACAGGTAGAGAAATTCTTTCTCTAAGGGAAGATTTATGATCTATGGGATAGTTTTCTTTTCTGTATTTTTCAAATACTGGATCATTTAAACACAAACTGCTCTTTGATTTGTGCATCTCCATGTTCAGCACAAAGAAATGAAATATGGGAATGGGAAAGTGACAATATTTATTATCTATAGGTAACTTCTTGCCACCAAAATATTATCCAGTGTGATCAACTAGAAAGTGCTGAGGTACTAGCATAGAATGATACAGTAGGAACAGGGTTCTTGGCAGGAAAAGCTATGTTTATTCTGTTCTTCATGTTGGTCACCATGTTGGCAGGCACATCAACACCCCAGCATATGGGTTTGAGTAGGGACTGCTGAAACACCAGACACAGAGGACTGCTCTTCATGAGAGGATTTCAATTGGCATCTCTTGAGAGGTCAGGGTAACAGCTGAAATGTCATAGGACATACCAAGAGCAGAAGTAATTGTGAGGACAAGCCAGTTCAGGATTTGCCACCTCTGAATAGCAAAACAGAAATGAGAATGTAACTCTCCTTTCTCGGAGAAGACTCCAAGGAACCAGCAGCAACCAAACACCTGAGATGCAGCTCAGTTTTCCTCTGACTAGGTCACAAGTGCCTTGGTAGCTTCTGGACTCAGTGTGGCCAATGGCCACAACACAGATCTTCTGAACTTACACTGGCAGGGACTGAGGCCATCTGCACTTTTAAATGGAGTTTCAAGGGGGTAAGTTTAGTCAGCCTGGAAAGAACAAATACGACTGCAAAATCTGAGCAAGAACAGCCAGTAAGGTCTTGTTTCAAGAATGCCTCTGAATGAATTTTATGTTCAGTCAAATGTTGCTTCAGTTCCTCCCTGAATCAGGACTGAATACCAAAACCTCCAGACTCGGGGGATTATGAAAGGTTGATTTCACTGGGATACACTATCTCCTTTTTGCAAGCTGTTTTATTCACTTGTTACTACATGGAAAGACTTGAAAAGAAGAGAAAGGCTAGAAAGGCTACACTAGAAAACATTTAAATGCATTCTGATCTCCTTGAACCAGCAGTAACCTGCAGCCGATGCCACAGCTGTTGCATTCTCAAACTGCTCAGACACCCAACTCAAACTAAGGGCATTCAGTGTTTTTAAATTCTTGAAGAGACCCACTCTTTGTGGTTTTCATATAAACCTGAGAAAAATAAGTCTTAATGCTGAAAGCTGATGCTTTAGGTAATGGAATGTGCTATTCTGAAGTCAAATACCTGCTGCAGAATTACAGTTATCTTTATAAATACATGGAACATTTTAAATCATAAAGATCTGGACTGCATATAGTAGAGAATAAGTAAGTTTGAACAACATGCATGACAAATGTAAAAAGTATTACTTGGTGACCTACAGTTTTAAAATGCCCAAGACACATTCAAAAGTAATCAGATGCTCACAGTCTCTACCCTCATCTCTTTGCAAAGGCTGAATATCCTCATTACTGATAAATAATATGATTTTAAAACCCTGGCTTTATGCAATTGAACTGAAGTCAAATCTAGGATGTTTTAATATTTGTTTTTCTTTTATCTCCCATTTGTAAGTTTTGCTGATTCAGTATTTTTATACTAAAATCAAAATATCATTTGCTGATATAAAAGGCATTTTATCATATTTCCAACATATAGAGTTTTTAAGTCCAGGTAAAAGTAAATCAGTTATAAATTAGTGTATTTCACGTACAAAAATTCTCCTTATGTTAACATTTCAGTTCATAAACTAGTCACAAACTGCTTAAAAAGAGGCACTAAAAAATCTGGCCAAAAATAATACCCATAGTTTTTTAATTACTAGAAAATTCTAACAGCACTTCTCCTTGTAACATGCTTATCAATATGCACAGTGATCACTGGATATTATCAGCTGGAAGTAGAAATGGAAAACAGTTTCAATCTTCCTTGTTCTTGCTTATTCCCCTTGTTTCAAGGAAAGGCACAGCAGTTATCTCAAGACAACAGTTTACACTTTCCCCCAGAATAAGCTCCAGCAGCTGCCTCTTGTGCTTTTGAAACAGTATGTTGAACCATTTACACCACTTGCACATTCCTACATGGAAAAAGCCCTACTCCCATGTGTTGCAGGTGAAGCTAAGAACTGGTATTAAGCACTACTCATCAGACACTAACTTATAGGAACTGTTTCTTTGGTCACATGTTGTTTAATCATGAAACATGATGGTCCAGAGTAGACAGTATTTTTATTCATCCTGAGCCTTGGCAACCTTTCCAGTTTATTTCAACACCTGGCCACATGTGTTGATGCAAAACCCAATCCTATTTGTCCCTGAGGAAATAGCACTGTCCCAACAGTGCTGGCTGTTTCAAGAGGCAGTCAATATCCATGTGAAGTCATATTAATTATTTCCCTGAATATCCAGGGTATGGGGGGTGTGGGGGATACTGTTTCACAGTCTGTGGGGTTGGAGTATAAGATGGAGGTAGGTCAGCTGGGTACTCCATTTCATATTCATAACTGCATGATGGTGAAGCCACTGAAATGCGAGAAAAAAGAACACAGAGTTAAAAAAACTGTTTTTCAGATCAGCCTTCAAGTATTTCCTTGCTGATATCCAGACTTGCATGCAGCTGATACAAAACCTCCTGGCAATGCATTCATTTTCTTTTCAGGCTGCCATTACACAGTCAATTTATATCAATGTGAGTCATTGTTTATTGCCTTTTCCCTGAGTCCTTAGCTGTGTGCCTACCAACAGGCTGTGCTGGTAAAAGTGTTTGAGTGCCTATGTGTCAGATGATACCAGGCAAATGTGGCAGAGCTAAACATTTTTGTGGGACAAAGGCTGAGTTTATCAGATCCATTCCCTTCCACCTCCTTCAACAGCACAGGGATTTATGTCATGTCAAAATGATGGCAGTCAGGGTTCTTGATCTCCACAGACACCTCAAACACCCTCTAGATCTCCAGGTGTGTTGTTGCGGGGTGGCCTGTGTCGCATGGCTGCGAGCAGCTCTGGGCACCTCGGCAACACTGTGAGGTCTTTTGCCGACCAGGAGCGTTAGCGTGTCGATGGCGGGAAGAAGAAAGGAGGGACCCTCCAGAGGTTTCAGCAATGAGGGGTTTATTGGGGGGCCTCTGGGGTGGGGTCCTTCCCTCAGAGCGTCTGCCCCGTGGAAAGACCCCGAGCCCCAGGAAACAGTAGCTTCTAAGGGGGAATTTGAACNTGATACACCCTATCATGGCAAACACAGCAGCATCACACCCCCCAGGGCAAATGCCAGACGGCATATCTTGGGTTGAAGAAGAAGAAGGCTTTCACCTTTTCACACCAATGGGGACATCTGAGGAGAGCCCAACATTCATAAATTGGGTTAGGCATTTAGGAGACAACAAAAATATTCACAAGTAGCTGAAAACTTTTTCTCAATTACTTCTAATAACTTTAAAGAAAAAGGATTAATTCACTGACTAAAAAGATAGTGAATGCTGCAGAATGATAGCATGGTAAGAACTAAAGGCTCTGTATCAACATCCAATTAGAATAGTCTCTACAATTTTTAAGGTCCAGAGTCTGCTCATGTCTCCATTTATGTCACCACAGATGCTCTCCTGTCCCCTCTGCAGATGTCTCAGGCAGACTGGCAATGAAATAGTACTAGCATACTATTTCCATACAATGGAAACAGAAACCTAGAATGTGAGGAAGAGACTCAAATCCCAGAGTGCCATGAAAAGCAAGCCCTGCTCTTTTGAACATTGGGCTGCTGCTATGGCTGATGCAGAAAGAAGAGTATCCTCACACTTGCTGTTCCTGTCCAAAACAGGTGATGGCAGAGGCAGTGTTGGCCACAAGTCATGCAGCCAAACCAGGTCAGTAATTATTCCAGAAGTGTTCATGACATCAGGGAACACAGAAAACATTTCCAAGCTTCCTCACTCTCCAAAACCTGCTGCTGCTGCTGAGAGGAAGATGCTCAAACTGATGTTTGCACTAGAGGCCTTGAGGTGTAGAATCAAACTGCCTAGAGATTGAGAGATAAGGGTGAGTCATTGCTGGAGCAGACTTGGGGAGGAAAAGGTTACAGCCCTGGAGTTTTCATTTTGCTCCTGTTTTCACAGCTTCCAGCAACTATTCATTTTTGAAGTAGATCTTCAGCAACTCATGGTTGAGAATATTGCCATTTTCTTTCATACTTATCTCTGCATGCAAAATAATGATAAGCATGATTACAGATGCTTTCAGTCTAACTGGAATGTAATGGTGTTGAAAAGAACAGGGTCTAGGCCTTTATTAATTTTCAGCTCTTTATTAAAAAAAATCAGCTATGGGGGGTCGTCCGCAGATTGTCTCCGAAGATCGG
>VXBB01015068.1:40737-83021 GCA_013399915.1 Illadopsis cleaveri
GTTCCTAACAGTGTGAGGGAGAAAACAGACATTAGGACTGGTATGATAAAGGAATACATAAAAATATTGCATAGCTCGCCTATAAGTATACATAATGCACCTGAGGTTTGCTTCAACCTTTGCAACAGAAGGGAATATAAAAGCAGGGGATCTCTAAGAGGGGGATGACAAGACTTCATGTATGGAACACCTTTGCATTTTATTACAATGAACTCCCAAAGTTATCCCAAGGCAATTGCTCCTGGATTTGTAATTAACAATGTCACTGAATTACATAAACACCATTATGCTCCATCCAGGGTCTGCTTATCTCTTCAACAATGTAGCCATTTTCATATAGTAGATGCAGAATTGAGGCAAATGTGCCTTGCAGACCCCTACTGGCCTGGTGCCATCTCCTTTGGTGCTCCTAGAGTGGTACAAGTTGACAAGTGTGGTGCAGTGGGTGGCTCTACACCAAGATGGCTCATACATAGCCCTGTGTACCAGCTCACACTCACTTTGGACACAACTGCACTGCCCCAGAGGTACAAGTGGTCCCTACTGTCCCCTGAGATGCTGCAGACTATATGACACCTCTGGCTTAGACCCTGTGCCTTCCTGCTGCTGCCTGCACCTAAAAAAAATTACAGCAAAACAATTTTAACTCACAGACAAGCCTGTACTGAGCATGTCCAACAATCAGCCACTTTGACCAAGGCACAAACAGGTACCTCAGCACCATGTTCCCACCAGGGACTAGGAGGTTAGAACTAGATGATCTCTAAGGTCCACTCCAACCCATTCTAAGATTTTATAAACATTGTCCAAATTTGTATTCCAAGTTCCAGTTGAGGCATGGGGCCAGGTGGATGCAGAGACTGAGCACCGCATCCTAGCCAGCAGTCTCTCCTGTGACATGAAGTACAGAATACCCTGCAGAGATGCCTGTGTGCTTTTGTAGAAGTCACCCGAGGTCTTGCAGCACCCAGCAGTGCTTGTGAGCTCTGGGCAAAAACCAGTCAGCTCAGGTTGCATTAGACTCCGCATCCGCATCACCCCTCAAAGCCTTTGCACTATGATCCACAGACCTTATTTTCCAGGTTTTCTCCCTTCTGTAAGATGCCTCGCCCCATTATATTGGACAATGTGAAGAAGCTGGCTGTACATGAACAAGAACAAATACAAAAACCAGAACACTACAGAGGAACAACTGATCTATTGCCAGAGAGCCTCTGGCACAGGGAGACATTTTGTCCTGCACTGTTATGTGGGGTTGTTGGTTGAAGACAGAATTACGACAGGACTCACCGAGGATCATTGACAAACAATCTGGTTTATTGTTCAGGGTCTCCTTTTATAGGGGGTTCAAAACTCCTGGGTTTAGTCAACTGATTGGTTGGAGTTTTATCACCGCCCAGCTCTCTGGCCAGTAATGTGTCTGCATTCAGGGTAGAATGGGATTGGCTGGGTGTCCTGGGTTGCAGTGTAAGATGTGCCCAAAGTATGTACTCTGTCACCATCTTCATGAGCTGTTGTAACCAGGTGGGGCAGTGTTTCCCTTGCCCTCTCCCTCCAGACTATCTTCTGTTAATGACCCCATCAATGCCTTGCTGCATGACTCATAGATAACTCCCTCCAGGAGCTATCTCTGTTTAATAGGCCATCAAGGACCCACTGCATGACTCATAGAATGATATCAGCCCATTGTGAGATGCCCTGCTCAGGGGGAGGAGCCAAGCATTTCCACCTGGATATAATCTGGGATTTGGGACAGCACAGAGGACAAGATTCCCAGAAGACAAGAGCTACCAGACCTTTCTGTGGGATCACTAGTCAAGGAGACCACCTCATCTGGACTGCTTCCACCACCCTTTTCAGACTGTATTCTGATTCTGCCAGTGTCTTTTGTATTATTGCATTTATTTTTTTTATTTTACTCCTTTTTTCCTTCCTATTAAATTGTATTTCTGACTTAAAGAGTCTCTCACTGGTTTTGCTTTCAAACCATTACACTGGGGTTCCTTTCTTGGGTTCAAACTCATCCTATCTTTGCTCACCCAGGGACTTGTTTATTTTTAGGCCAGTTGAGTTTGGGGGTCTGTTATGGCCAGATTTATCTTTGCGTTACAGACCAGCTGCAGCCGTGACACTGTACAATGCAGCACTGCCCTGAGCAAGCATTTGACATGCTCCTGCAGGCACTGAGAACCTACCCACCTGTGAAGTGAGTCACCTGGTCAGATCTCCTTAGCCCGCTCCTCAGCTGAATAAATGCTCACAGCCACAGCTGCGCTGCCAGACACTGCATACTGAGCTGCCCTGCCTTTCTCAGCAGGAGCTGTGCTGTTCCCTTCCACACTGAGAACTTCCTGCTGCAGTCAAATTCCCCATTTACTGTGTGTCAGAGACTGAAATAGTTCATGCTTCAAACACTGATATAAAAGGTTTGCCCATTATAACAAAAACTGTATAAAGAAGCTATAACCAAAGAAGCCTCCCTGAAGATACCTGACTGGAACTTTGCACTGTAGATTAAGCCACCTAGATAAAACGCTATTGTTTAATCATTTCAGACCTAGGGAAAAACAAACAAGGCTGAGGGAGAGGAATGTATCCACAACAAGGGCAAATCCAGCAGAGATTCTTCTCTGGCTGAGTTTGGGGTGGAGGAGACCACAGCCCACAGAAGCCAGGTTTACTCCCCCTCTGAAACAAGGCAGGGGAGGAGGTTTGGGTGTAACCTCAGAGGCAGTGAACACTCATCCTCCCTTACACAAACTGGCCCCGCTGTGGAACCCCCAACCTCACAGGCCACATCCATGGGACATTCATGTGAGAGGAAGCTGAGGGAGGATCATAATCCATCAAAGACCCCCCAAAGTGCCCCTCAGAGTCATTCCTGAAGCCTTGCACCACAGGACTGCACGTGATGCAACAAACCCAGAGTCTATCATAAGAGACAATGGCAAACTCCTGACACTCCAGAGAGGTGCCTGGGTTTTCCTACCCAGCCTGAGCTATATTAACCCATCAGATTCTATGCTTTTCAGGGTGACCATCACTGCCAAGAAAACCGGCTGGAGAAGATCAATGGAACATCGCTGGGATCCACGGAGTGGTGATATTTTCCTTATTCTGTCTCCATTACTCACCTTTCTGTCCCCCCAGCTATTTTCTATTTCTTTCTTTCTTTCTCTCTCTCTCTCTCGTATCAAACATAACCCATACTATTGTCACTGGCATATGGTCTCATTTGCATCTTAATTCAGGCAGAGGCATTTCTAAGAATTTTAATGATCAGATCATGACACTGTGGAGCTATAACTATCCAAGGATAACACTCCTGCCATGACCATGGGCCTTCTTGCAGGGCTATCACTTTGCTTCCGTACCTGGGTGTGTGTTGATGGTGTTGATGTGCGTCATTCGGTTGACCCCTACTTGAGTCCCACGGTTGCTCTTCATGCACATGCAGACACAGATGGCAATCTCAGCAATCACTCCCATTATAAATACTATGCCGAAAACAATTCCAGCTATCACTGTGCCTCTGCAAGGGGAATGGAAACATGCAGACAAATAAGGTTTACAAAACAAAATTATTTTCTCAAGAGCAGCCCTGATGTGAGAAAAAAAGCATATTTATTACTGAAAATGGCTCAAATTTTGATCCATCAAGGCATGTGAATAGAAAAAAAAGAAAGACATCTGAAACAAAAACAAGAAATTCTTTCAAAGTCACCTTTGCAATTGTGCCAGATCACTCTGCTGATTTACCATATATTAAATCCTCCCATTCCAGGGCCATCTGAATTTATCTACCTTTAAACATTATGAGGAATAATACCTTCCCTTTCCTCTCATCACGTAAGATTTTTTTTTTCCGAAAGGCATTGGTATGATTTTCTTTTGAAAAGAAAGCCTAAGTTATCCCTAGCAATATATTTCAGAAGCATTCATGTGCATGATATACTTTCACAGAATATTGTCATTGTTTTGTTCTAGGTCAAAAAGTCGTTCTGCTGTGCTTCTGAGCCCACAAATTAAAGACAGCATCCCCTTCTCAAGGATAAGCAGCATAAAGCAAAGCAACACCTACCCTTTCACACATCTGCTGCTTCAGCCAGCACATGTATTTGAGGCTTAAACAATTTATTTTAAAATGATTCAGAGGAAAGAATTTAACTCAGCTCCTGAAATAATGAATCAGACCTTCTCTGAAATTTTAATATAGAGAAAGGAAAGAAAGCCTTATTGCCCTCACACATTGGAGAAAAACCTCAAAAACAAACAAACAAACAAACACAACAACAACAACACAAAACAAAACAAAACAAAAAACCAAAAAAACCACCCAACTCAATAAGATACACTTAAGAGCTTCCAATAATCCTGAGAGCAAAATCAGCCTTCTTGAAGAACCCTACTTCACTCAGGTTTGTTGTCAGCTACAGGCAGTGAAGCATATGTTATATGAAAGATGGTATTTATAGCCTACCATTTCATGAAAAAAGCCCAGTGACTTGACAGAAATATTCTTACTCTGTTCCTCTCTTCATCTTTCAGCAAAGACCAAATTGCAACCTTGCTGGCAACCTTTCTACTGGATATTTTAATCAATCCAAATTGATAGTTTGTCAGCATGAATAAGCCTCACTAGATATTACTGCAATGTAGAAAATACAACAGGCACTGCAATACCACAAATATTGAGTAGTCTAAACCATAGTTAAGATTCCCCACAGAAGCATGGGAAAACACAGCAGATCTGATTTTCAAAATGCTGATAGTCTGCTTGCTTCAAAAAACTCAGCAAGAGTCAGGATGGACTCAATACTTGAAAATCAGACCTTCTATTTAGGAACCTAAATATTAATTTAAGAGCTTGATTTTAGGCTCCAGCTATTCAGGAATTTTGCCATGATTTGCAGAACAATCACTTAATTGTACAGCATAAGTAAACACAGACCATACGGCAGTGTAATAAATACACTGCCAGAGAGCTAAATTGTCCTCTGCTGTTCTGTAGCAATGAATAAAGAGTGTGCAGGGAGAACAAATCCGTTAGTATTTTGCAGAATATATAAAGACCTAATTAACAAAAGCCTAACTCATGACAGCAAGCACCTGGCTGTAAAACCAGTAGCTCAAAACGCTGATGAGATCAAGTGCTTTGTATTAACCACCATGAGTAACTGAGAAACACGACCACAATAACTAGTATCTAAGAAAAAGTAAGCATTTTCCTTTCAAAGATGCTCTTGGAAGATGTGACCAACATTAACACTTCCTTGAGAAAAACTGTCATAGGAGACAATAGTTTGATTCAGAAGACGCTTTAAAACTATACTCTCTTCATTTCAGAAGATTCGCTAATAATATCACAATTAAAAAACTACGGTACCCCTTTTACAAACTAGTGGTTCGCTATTGCTTTTGCCACATTCACTTAGTGGATCAAGCAGTGTGAGCACTGCATCAGAGTTGCAGGGAACTCCCTCATGCAGAAATAATCTCTCTCCCAGCCAGATTCCCAGCAGCAGAACAAGTCACTGTTGACCACTGACCTCCAGTCTTGCATTGCTTTGTTCATGGTCCACTGCTGCTCAGCTCCCACCTCCCTGGTACACTCTGCCTGGCCGATCTGCTCAAATCCCAGAAACCACAACAGTTTCTTGTGCTTCCAACCAGCTGCACCCTGAGGAAAACTCAACCTCCATCCTTAAAATTCACAGAAGCATGTAACACACAGCACACGTTACCTTCCCAGTACTAAATTAAAATTCCTGGATTAATAAAGCTCATTGTATAATACAGTTTAAATACTTTGCCTCCACTGTTTTTGAAGGCAAAGGCATCCCATTTGCTCCAGAAGTGTTCAGCCAGATTCCATACTCCATCTGTGCTGAGAAATGGGTTGCACTCTTCATGGGCGAGACACAGCTGTAGAAAGCCCCTCTGCATCTGCCTCCACCTGAAACTCAAAAAGGGCTGAAGTCCAGTGTTGGAAAAAGCCTCTCAGCCTAAGAACAAGTATACTGATTGAGAGGACTTAGGGAGATGTACTCTTTCAAATGTATACAACAGAATACATATAACACCATACCACTCTCTAATGACGAGTCAGAATGTAAACTCACTCTGACTCAGAGACCTGCCCTTAAAGCCCCTCACAATGGCCCCAATGAAACTAGGAGCACATTGCCTCCACGTATCAGGCTGCATCTTCTCAGCATCAAATCCTGGCACAATAATGGTCACATAGTAGCTTTCCTGGCCACACAGCACAAAAAGAAATGTTAGTTCTTTTTGTGGAAAGCCTATGACTAGAATATATGAAGAAAAACAAGCTTTTTTTTTTTTTTTTCTGAAATGATAAGGTTTCTTTTTGTCCTGGTAAAGAATTTTTGAAAATAAACATCCTATAAGCAAATATGCCTTATTATTAAAGCCTGCTTGCTTTGTCCCTCTTTATCTCATTGATATTTTAGACTTCTGTATAGAGACACAGAGGAATACAGTGGGTTTTAGAGCTGTTCAAGGGAAAGTGCCTAAGAGAAAAGGGACACTGTAAAGCAAAAGAAGACTTAGAAACTACACAACAGAGTCACAGAGCAACTAGGAAGTTTGAAAAAAAGGGGAAATTTTGAAATGGAACAGTTTGAAGGAAAACATTATGCAAAGTCCTTCACAGAAACAAAACCAATGAAGAGTAGAGGACTGCCACAGAAAAATAATGCATGGAAAAGTAAAGATTGAGAGGGGGAAGGTAATTTTAAAGCTGTGGAAATGTCAAGAGACATTGTCAAGACAAAAATCAGATATTTAAAGACGGTGCTTTCCTCCTGTTTTTAGCAACATCCCACTGGAAAGAATATAAATCTCATTCCCAGATTAACATTTCTGTTCCTGACAGGTTGGTTAATTTTTTACTGTATCACTTGATGGATTTCTTTTCTGCACATCTGTCCAGCCTTGACCTAAGCTCAGGTAAATTTTAGCACCCACAGCCTCAGGTGGCAAAGAATTTCCCAGCTTAATTATAAAAGGACCATATAGTCACAGAATGGTTTAGGTTGGAAGGGACCTCAAAGACGATCTAGTTCCAACCTCCCTGCCATTGGCAGGGATGTTTTTTACTAGATCAGATAGTTCCAAGCCCATCCAAGTCAGCCTTTTAACACCTCCAGGGATGGGACTTCTCTGGACAACTTGTTCTATTACTCTGCCACCCGCTCAGCAAAGAATTTTTTCCTAACATCTAATCTATACCTGCCCTCTCTCAGTTTAAAATCATCATGTATTACTGACAAACTGTCCCTTTTGCAACTATTCTTAACTGAATATCCAATAGTTTTCTCTGGGGCTCCAAGCCCTTAGCTCACCACCAGAGCCCTCCGCTTTTCACCCACAACCCTCAGCTCATCACTACCAGCTACCCACCCCTTCTGCACTGCCTGAGATTTTACAGACCTTTAGAATAATGCCTGGTAGCCAACTCTTCCCTGCAGAAACCCAGTCCGTCTTGGCTGTTCTGCCTACAGGGACTGCTTCATGCATTGAATCCCTGGCCACTCCTCACTGCACTTTTTCTCAACTTCTTCTGTTGTTTTCTGAGAGCATGGTATTAGATTTGTTTTTTCTTGACTGTTAAACAGTTAGGAACTAAGGTTTTATGGCACTATTTACCATAGTACCAAGTCTCATTTCTGAGAGTAATATCAGTCCAGAGCCTACCAAGTCCTCTGGGAACTTGAGTTGTTTCCCCCTGGATGCGCCACATAGTGTTTATGGGCCCTGGATTTTCTGCCTCAGTGCCTGGACTCCTGTCCTCTGCTGCAGGACACAGTCTTAAGCACAGGTGAGCTTGAGCCACCAGTTTTGCTAAAGCCCAGCTCACTCTATAATACCGTATCAATTTAGAAACTCTCATTGTAGAAGGGACAGTGCTCTGCACCAGAGATGCATTTATATTGGCATAAAGGTCTTTTCATCCTGTAATTGCTAATGTTAGCAATTTTACAACAATTTGATCAAGTATGGCAAGTTGTTAGAAGCATGTGAGGATCAGTATTCATTACCATGTTACTGCAAGAAAGATGTGCCATTCTCAGACTTCTCTTTGCTCAGCTGATCTCTTCCATCTCATCATCTTTCTAATTTCCAGTACTTTATTAGTTCTCCAATTAATTTATTGCCAACTCTCTGTATATATGATTTGCTGGCACTGCATCTCTAGAATAACATTAATAATAATGTGTGCAATACACTTTGAAAAGTGATTATTAATATATATATTTATTATATAATAAATGCTCTTTATTTTCTCACCCTTTAAGGCATTTGAAAAGAAACATTATGGCAGTGTCAAATGGCGACAAAGCTGATAAGCGATTTATTAAAACTCACTTTCTGAGATAATAAAACAACAACAAAAAAAATCAATGATCTTTGGTATTCTGATCCAGATATTCTTGTTTGAAAAAAAAAATACTCTTTTCATTCTTAATCAGACTCAATGTGATTTAGAGGGAGGTAGTGTTGGACTATTTATTCAACATGGTTGACAAACCCCTTGGTTAATTGGACCAACAACAGAACTGAAGCAGCATCACATGCCATTTTCTCTGGCCTCTACCAGAGCAGGCAGACCTGTTCTGGGGCATTTGCCCCTCCCCACTCCCTTTATTTTTATAAGGACAAAACCACACAGTGAGGGATCCTCTGAGAGACTGGTTTTGCTGTCCAGAGTATTTTGGCTGGGGTACCTTGAAAACCTCATAGCAAAAGCTGGTGGAGGAGAGACTGAATCAACTGGGGTACCCCATGGCTGAGCCAGCAGCCTTCTCAGCAGAGTTTTACAGCCCTGGAAAGAGGGGTACACCAGGGTAACATGGACTGAAAAACCATTCAAGTTGGCAACCAGTTAAATAGTAAAGCTAACTGCTGCTTCCTCTTTTAAATTAAATAATTAGTTTACAGAGTGGCAACACAAATAGACCAGGCATGCCTTTGAGGCTTTGCTTTGCAAGGCATATTTATGCAAAATTCCATCTAGTACTTCTTTTATATACACTTTTAACCACAGAGTGGAAGGCCATGATTGTCTGCTTCCGTAAACAAATCCTGTATGCCTATGTTAAAACTGGGTACAGAGTGTATTTGAACAGTATTTCCCTTCTTTTGCTCCTCCTTGGTTGTATTTAAGGTGTGTTGTTAATATTTAATTCCTTCCAAATAGTTTCCTCCATGCCATTCCCTCTTTACCATGCTATATTTCCTGGACTCAAGCACCAAAATACCCTGAGCAGGAGCTGTATAATGAAAGGATAGTGGGCAATCATCCCGTTTTCTCACCTTCCTCCCCCAGCTCCATGTGGACAGATCACCCCTCTGAGCTACACATCACCCCATAAGCTACATAAATCTTACAAAGGGTTAAAGGACATGCTACTGCCAGAAATGAGCAACAAGGTACCTTCTACAGCTTATTGAAAGGCTGCTGAATGACTGAAGCATAAATGTGGCATACTTGCCAAAATAAAGAAATATCAAATAATTTGTAAACCAATTGGATATGTAATTACAGATTGTTCTGGTTTGGGCTATTGTCAGACAGATTTTTTAGAAAATTTGCCTCCTGAAAAATATGTAGACATTTTATGCTTACTTCCTTTATGCCAAACCATATGCTCTTCTCTCCAACACACTGCCGATGTGCTGCTTGCCAGCAGCGAAGCAATGTGCTTCAATAAGTGGTCCTGGAAAAGCCATGGTAGCTGCCACAGTAAAGGGAATAGAAACTTCTTCCAGCTGGCTCCCAAGCTGCTTCCCCTGCCCGAGATCTTCCTGCACCCCCAGACAGAGGGGTTAGGGGAAGGGATGCCATCGCTGCCACCCTGCTTACAACTCAATGCAGGCCTGGCCCAGACATAATCTTATGGACAAGAGGGAATGATGCATGAAACACAGTTGGGAGGAGCATGCTGCAATACAGCAGGCATAGTACTTACTATACAGCAGTGTTCTTAACTGATCATGGTTAAGCAAATACATTTCAATCAGCCCACCCTGTCCAGCATTTTCATCAGACCAACATGTGCACACATGCAGATGCTGGTTTTGAAACAAAGAATCTGTTTATCTTGGCACTTCCAAAATTTCAGAACATTGCTGGAGTGGCAAAAAAACCAACTCAAAAATTTGAATTAAAACAAGAGATTAAAAAAGGGCAGAAATACACCAGTAATGAAGAAGAAACCTTCCCTTTTTTAGCTTTTATGTGGAAGAATTCTGATTAAGATATTCCAAGATTTCCTGTTACCACTTTTCACTCTCATACTCTCCTCTGTCCTTTTGTTGCAGCAGTTCCTGCTGCCCCACCTTTCCCTCTCAAACATCCTGTTCCCCGTAGTCATTACCTCATCTTGCTCTTTAATGTGCTTTACATGCTTCCCTGGAAAAGAAATAGAAGCCATAACACAATTCTCCCTTTCCAAAATGTTCCTTGCTGTGCTCACAAATTCAAGGCCCAATGTGATGTTTGCTTAAATAGAAAAATATGGCTCAACTACATCTAATACAGCATTTGCTTTAATTTAGGGATTTTTATTTTTAATGGTTGTAGTTTGCATTGCTGGCTGACCCTGCCATATAAACATTTCCTGAATCAACAGCAACAGGAGAATCTGAAATTACTGCTTAACTTCCATCCCTCTAAGCATCAAAGCACAAGAGAAGTCAGGATGACACAGTAGGCTTCCAAAATGACCAACAAGTTATTAAACTCCAGTTACAGATCACTTTTGGCAGCTGGGTTACTGAGTATAGACACCTATGGGAATTACAGGGTCATGGTATTTCTAGTAATTCTTAATATACTCTTTCTGACACTGATTTTAATTATAGTAGCTTCTACAAACTCCATGAGCTCAGTGCAGGTGAATCCTGCAGCTCCCCTTCTGGGGAGCTCTTGCTGGAGCAGCTTAAGTTACTATTTTGACTTCTAGACATCTTACCAGTTAGATCCTGAAATCTCTGACCTATCGACAGCCAAACCTGCATGGTTTTACCCAGGAGTATACCTGTATGGTATTTTTGCCCAGCCTGAAGCCAAACCTGTAGAGTCACAGTTGCCAGAAAGAACGATAGTTCAGAACCTTCTGGCATATGTGCTGTGTGCCTTATGCCTGTAACAAATCCTGAAAACAGCCACAGATGACATGACTTTGATGTGCCAGGGAACATTCTGCACAAAGACGACTGATTTTTGGTCAGTGAGACAACTGTGTAGACATTAACGTCAAGAGATGGGGCTTTTAACACTTGCACCAAAGCAGGATGTAAGTAATACAGATTAACTGATTTTTAAAAAAGGAAGAACTGCAATGGCTGTAATAAAAAAGAGCAATTCCTCAAGATTTCCAAGTCAATGGGCTAAACAAGAGAAGTAAATGCTAGATATGGAAACCAATAAAGAGCTCTGCCATGCTCCAGGACATCTTCAGAGATGCCGTTCATTTTCTTGATGTTTCAACAAGCAAGCTATCTTGTCTTCATTGTTTCACAGCTCTCTATCCATTCCAATCAATTCCAGTTGGAAAGTTTTGTATAACGAAGGCTGGTCCTTCTCACATTTCATTTTCTCCACATAAAACCTTGACAGCCTTTTGTGTGCCATCCAGCCACTACTTCGAGCATTGCGGCATGAGATGTTGGTGCAGGTGATGCCACATGATTTTTGCCTGTTCCTTTTATAAGTTCTCTGTATTCTTTCGCATACATTTGTAGCTCTGTAGCCTATTGTTGATTCGTGGGTAGTTCTCCCAGTACTTTTCCCTCCCTCTTCCCTAGGCAGAAAGACAAAACATATTTCAGAGCTCCAAGCCCCAGGGGGTACAAGGTCCCCTATCCTATCTTGGTTCTTTCTGGGAACCGAGGCTGAAAAACAGCTCTTCAAGACACATTTTCATAAACAAAGTTTAGTTTTCATCTGAGGGGGGAGGATTCAGAGAAGGCTGAACAGGGGAAAATTGCATCATCACTTATGTCTCTAACTGGTGATTTTTGTCAGTTATGCTAATTTGCTAAACTTATAAAACTGTATTCATCCTGTGCGGGGATGGGCATTTTGTGGAAGTTTTCCATATTTGCCTCTGGAGGCTTCCAATAAAGACCAACCTTTATATTATCTCCTATATTAATAATAATATCTTGAAAGCATGTTGTTTTATTTCTAGGTTTGTTAAGATATCACTGGCAGAGCTGAGAGCTAACCATCCTCTGCTGCCATATTTTCTTCACTTGGAACATTCTTTGTTTCATTGGCTCCTTAGCCAATGAAAGAGAATTAAATGGTTGTTTGCAGAAAACCATCCAGCTCCTAACATGATGATCATACCTATTTATTGCAGTTTCTGAAAAATAAATCAAAAAAAAATTTTAAAAGAGCAAAGAAAAAAAAAGCAGCAGTGCTCTCCTCTCCATTTCATTTAGGGGCAGAGTGAAAAAAATTTAGACTTTCCTTGGCTTTTTTGAGCTGGGGCCTGATCCCCAGACAGGGCATCCTCCAGGCATTTCACAGAAGTGCTTGTGCTAGCAGAGCAGAGGCCAGGTGACTCAAAAGAGCAGTGATGCTTTAAGTTTCTGGCTTTTATATTTTTCAGATTCTGTACTGCATTAGTGTATAACACTGAACTTCACATAGAGTGTTAGTAAGCTCTCATCATAATTTGGTCAGACAATCCTTCCAGTCCTGAGAACCCAAGTCATCATCACAGCCTCAGGCCCAAAAAGTATAAACAATAGTAAATTGGAGAGAGCAAACTGAAGGAATGTGACTTCATTACCTGAAGCTGTAACTGGACAATTAACCCCCGGTTCCTGCTTCTGTTTATTACTAACATAATGCTGTAGTTGTTGTTGTTTGTTTGCCTTGTTATACATACTAGTAAAGAATTGTTATTCCTATCCCCATACCTCTGCCTGAGAGCCCTTTAATTTTCTAAATTATAAAAATTTGCAGGGAGGGGGTTTGAATTCTCCATTCCAAGGGAGGCCCTGCCCTTCCCTAGAAGACACCTGTCTTTCAAACCGAGACACCCCTAAATAAACACTTGATGAATCATTGCAAGGAAGTGCACTCTCGGCTCCCAGCAGAGAGAGCACAAGACAAATGTGAGAGGAATGAACACCACAGTATGCAGAGGGACAAGCCACCAAGCAAATACCACAGACCATATATTACAAAACCAATTACAGCTCTTTCTTGTCTGAACTGAAATGGAAGAGCATCATAAAGACACTTATCCTTGAAACACTCCCTGCTCATTCATCTCATTTTTCTTGACTCCACACTTTTTTCTCAAGAACCATCACAGGTCTTCCTTTGGCATCTTAGGTTATATCTTCATCATCTATGTAGAGGCTGCATGAGACCTAAGATCATCCAGAGTGGGTTCTTTTCAGGAATGTATGCTTTTTCATGAAATGCTTCACTCTGAAATAAGTACTGTGCTGTGACAGATGAGGAGACCCCTGAGTGCAGCAGTGGCAGGAATGCAAACCATTTTTATCCACAACATCACTGGAAAAGCATCCAAGGAGTATAAACAAATTGGAGGCTTTAGCTCATCTTGCACCTTCTGGAAAGACCAGCAATACTCCTGCTCTTTGTAATGGAATATTGTGTGGAGACCAGCACGGTGAGGGAGGGAGCACAGGGACCACTTGCTGAAGTAGTGTCAGGGCTGTTTCCAGTTCCCTGGCGGCAACACCTGCACATGGAAAACAGTTTGGATTGCAAGGAGCCAAGTCACTTCCAATTCTACAAAGCTAAACACACATGGCATGCACTGAGCTTTGCAGGAACTGGAATTTATGGTCCTTTCCTAGCATTGCTTCAGTTGGACTCTTTCACTGACGTTAATGAGCTATAAGTCACTCCTGAAGCAGAAGCTCATTAACTTTTCTTCCTTTTTTTTCTTTTTTTAAGTTATTAGAGAATGAGAGAAAACAGAGGAGAGAATTTTGCCATGTAATGCAACAAAGGAGAGGAAAATTGTAACCAAAGTCCTTTTTCACAACAACAAAGTAAAAATAACATCAAATAAAACAAAATAATAAAATATCTGAAAATGAACAGCTTCCTGCATATAACACTACCTTAAGGACCAGAAAAAAAGACCTTTGACCTTTTCAGAAATCTGATTCTTAGAATATAAATGGTTCCTCAAAAGTAATTAATTAAATGCACTTAGTAAATTTCCACTCAAATTAGATTTTACTGCTTTTGGAATTCTATGTGTCAGACAAATGAAAAAGATTTAGGTTTGTTTTTCTTTGACATTGAATAATCTGTAGTGGTGATCTGGGAGAAAAAGTCTGAATTAAGACACTAAAAACCTAACATCACAAATTATTTGATTCCAAATGTCCTGGGATGACTTTATGATGCTTGTATCCCCAGCTGTCTCTTCTGTTTATGCTGATATTAAGTTCGGCACCTTTAGGACTGGTTCTGAGAACGAAGGGGGAGAAAAACAAGTGCGGAGTTTGTTTGCAGAAACTGCATTGCTCCCCCACATCCTTTTCACAGACAGTGTTGTCTGCAGTGGACAGCAGGAGAGAGGTCTCCTTTGCTTTTAGTTTCTTGGCTAGCTGAAGCAGAGAAGTTCCCAGGACTGTGGTTTTTCTTTTGCTTGGAGCTGTTCAAACCTGCTCTGGACTGAGGGCCCAGAAGAACACTGGAGCTCACACCTGTGGCCCACCGGGCCTGGGACGCTGCATTCCAGTGCCGAAGGGACTGATAACAGAATGAGGAAGCCGAGCTGTACCTCAAGAAGGAGACTTTCTGAGTTTGTCATCTCTTCAGAACGGTGAAAGATTTTGTTGTTTAATATAGTGCACTTTTGTGCTGGTGAATGCGTTGCCTGTTAAATAAACAGGTTTTTTTCACTTTTCTCCAAGGAAATCTTTTCCCAAACCAGCTGGGAGAGGGGCTGCTTGAATTTGCTTTCTAGAGGGACCCCATTCGGAGGTTGCTTCCCAAATTTGCCCTAATTCAGGGCACCATTTTAAAAAGAAAGTCAAAATATGTGCATTGCTTGAGCAACCATGCAATAGCTTTTTTAAACTGCAGTGCTAGCTAGAAATGTGTATTTTGAGTCTAAATAAATCTATCTGGGCTTTGAATTACCCAGCAAAGGGATTTTTCCCTCACATCTTCATACAAAAATAGTAAAACACTGAGAGTTTAATTTTAGAAATTCTAAAACAGATTGAAAGAAAAAAAATGTTTTTCATCTTCTCTTTTCTTTTTCTAATGTACTTTAATACTCAAATCTTACCCCTGTGAAAGCAATAAAGGAGCCTCTTTCTGCATTCTTTTCTTCCTGTCAGATTTACAGCACCAATTCCATTTTTCTTTCCCGTTCTCTCTTCCCAAGTACTGTGTCAGAGTTTATGAGAGCCACAAAGACCCACTGAGACTAAGGCAGAGGACATTCTGATTCTAAATCACCATTTGCAAAAACCTACAATGAACCTGAAAGTATTTACATAAGTCTTTGAAAGATTCAAACCTTATTATGTAGCATAAGCAAATTATGTGATTGAATTTTAGTGGTTTGGAATACCCTTGTTAAGCATGCACAAAGTACCATTTACAAATGGAGAAGGTGTTAAGTGCTTGTGTATATGAATTATTTTATGTTTAGAGGAGAGGACTATGAGTCAAAAAACAAAAAAACCCTGAAAATTAAACTATAGTTACAGAAACATGCTGTGGCTCTTACAGGTTCCATTAAATGATGAAAGTTGCTTTATCTGAAGGCAGCTATACTGGGGATGCAGAAGTCACCACATGGTAAAGACCTGTGCACACACATTAAGTAATGTTGAGCTAGGCTTGACCTCCTCCACCTCAGTTGATCATTGGGGGCTGGAGAACAGCCAGGTACTAATGAGTCATCAATAACTTCCCTTGCAAATGCATGACATCCTGGCTCATCTACCTGCATGGCCCAGGTGGAGGGCAGAGAAACCCCACACAGTGAGGTAACGCAGAGGATCCAGTCTCTTTCTCCCCTTTCCCAGGAGACGGGACACTGCTTATTCCTGTAGAGCTGTGCAGAAGAGACAACCCTGTACCCTGGTCCCTTCCTCACAGTTTTGGTGACATGTTACCTCGCTCTTTATGGTAATGAGATATAGCAAATAACATGCCCTGATTTATATAGGCACAGAACCCACTGTCTTTTCCCCTCTCACTCAGGGAAGGTGAGAAGCACTTTCCCTAAGGGCCTTGCCTTGGAAACCTCAGAACAAATTTAAGCATATGCTTAGGTTTAAATATCACACCAAATGAAATCACAGACAACTGTGCTTTGCTGAATAAAAGCCTACAGTCACTGCCTGTCAGACAATTAAAATGTTACCCTGTCGGTTCGCTCCTTTGGGTGTTCCAAGGCTCTGGCTAGCTCCAGGAGCAGATCGGCGAGCATGGCGAACAGCGGGCACTAGCAGTGCTAACGCTGAACCTTTGGGACATTCAATCCCAAGCCAGACAAGGAGACGCCGACGTGGACCCGAGTAAACGAGTGCGAGGGAGGCCCTTTTTTATGAGGTTCCCACAGGTTTATTAAGGTCGAAGGGGTCACGGAGAGAAGAGCAACTGATACAGCTGCACAGCAGCTTTTAAACAGGGGATGGTACAGTGGGTGGGACAAAGCAACAACCAGTGGGTATCCAGTGGGCGGGGAAATCAAGGGGAGGTACAAGTAGCAACAACTAATGGGGTACATTAAGGGGAAGATAGAAAGCTCAGGCACCAACCAGGTGTCGTGCAACACAGAACATTCTAGTTAAAGGGGAAGGGGTGATCCTTGATGGGAAGGCAAGGGATTGGCATAACTGTGGATTGGCATAGAAGGATCAGGGAAAAAGGGCAGGGTTAACTTGATGGACAGGAGGGGTGGCGGGAACTTTATGGGCAAGACCAACTGTGAGGGGAAACAAAGGGGAGTGAGAGATACTGGCTTGAGCATTTGAAAAGAAACACTCTGCTCCCTCCTCTTTGAAGTACAAGGAAGCCTGGCAGAAGGCTCTTTCATGCTGTGATTATCACATTTGACAGTAGTTAAACACAACTACGAACACCCAAGCACAACCAACCTTAGGTGTCCTCTGACATCCTGTGCGCTCAAGTAAGCCCAAACACTTTACCAGAGCTGGTGTTTCTTGTGGGAAGAAACAATAGCATGCACAGGCCAGAAGACCTATCCATGAAAATATTCTCTGGTAGCAAAACCAGATGGGGTGACAATCTGAGCTATTTTGGCAGAATGATATGTAAACACAACATTTTGTGAAGTTTCCCTGGAGGTAAAACCTTGCTGTTATGTCTACAACCTGCTACTAATCTAAACTTGACACCATTTTGCAACAGCATGAAGGAAGAGACTGAATGCTGTTACATGGCTTGCAAAATACTCAAAACATCAAAAGCATCCACAACCACTAAACAACATATTAATACAGTTTTCATTAAGATATATGCTCAAGATGTCTAATTTTTTCCCCCAAGGTTCACAGTCCATTATAATCACTTCAGACACATGCAGGTGTTGGAAAAAGCAGACAAGTTGGTGAACAGCACAGTCAAGTAACACAAAGAAATGTTTACCCAGGAAAGCAGACAATTCTTGTCCTTCTATGTATGTGCAAACCACACACCCCACTGACTAAACAAGAGTTATACTTTTGAATCGAGAAATACACTTTAATGTACACAGTTAATTAATACAGTGAATAGGAATCACAGAATGTGATGAGTTGGAAGGGATCCATCAGGATCATCAAGTCCAGCTGCTGGCCCTGCACAGGAGACCCCAAGAATCACATGTGATACATGCAATGGATATATATTCTGCCATACAGCAGCTCTCCAAAACAAACCCAGTCCACAATCCATCACTTAGACAAGGGATGAAAAAAGTTATTTCACAATTTCTTATCAAAATGAAGGGTCAATTAAAATATATTAGTAGAATTAACACACTTGTACAAGAAGCTTGAGAAAGGAAAGACTCTCGATGATCAGAAAAATATGGCTCTGGAAGAGCTTTCCAGTAGATGCAGCAGAGGTGAGCTACTAAGAGCTGTGAGCTAGGCACATTTATGGGCTGCCTGTGATAGTGGGAGCCTGGTTGCACTGACCTAACAGTGCAACGCAAGCAAAAGCTCTGAATCCAGAGCTAAGCTGCAGTAGGTATGAAAAAAATGAATACACAGACATCAAAAAGACTCATGCCTCTCTGAGTCAGTGCTAAGTCACCAAAGCTCTGGGAAAGCTCTGGGTGTAGAGAAAAGAGCTTCTAGTAAGAAAAAAAAGGACTATTCAATCAAGGCAGGAGAGATGCAACAAGTAGCAGAAGCATAGTAGTTTTGCAGAAGAAACTGTTATGCAAGCGCTTGTCTTAGGGAAAACAGGCTGACGTTGCTCTTAAGGCAATCGATCATGTATATTATTGGTTAGCAGACATCTGAACATTTATACAATTGGCTATCCAGACTCACGCTATTCTAACCTGATAGTAAAATTATTATAAAAGCTATGTACACTTTTATTAAATATTTCCATATATATCACATCTGGGGACTCTGTCTCATACGTTGTATCTGGGCTCAGAGATTGAGAGAGGGGTTAGCAGCCTCCATTCCAAACGTCTCTAAATTTCAAATTCTTTTTTTTTCCAAAGCAACTGCATTCATCAGCTAGTCCCATAGAAAAGAGAGGAACACTCTTGTCTTAAGCAAATATTTACTCCAGTATAGATATTTTTGTCCCATCAGGACCAATGGAGATGAGATAGCACCCTTAGACCAGTCTCATGGCATAGATGGCATAGGAGTGGCATTCTTGGTAGTATCAGAAATGTGTCACAGATCAGCCAGTCTGAACTGCCAACTCATCTAGGATAATTGGACAGCAAATTTTCTGAGGTACAAAGTAGAATTATGCTTTCCCATTCTGGAGAAGGCAAGTGGTAAATGAGAGAATAGAGTGATGTGAAGCAAAAAGGCAAATGGTGCAACAAGGCAAACAAAGTAAAAAAAGGGGAATCTAAGAGCAGGTACACTGAAGAACCAAAGAGGCTAATAAAAGACAAAATTAATTGGTCCTCTCTGTGCTGCTGAGGATTTCTCCTTGTGTTTCTCAAACTTCAAAGGCTAGTCACACTCAAAGACCAAGCTGAATGCAAATGTCCTGATTCAACAAAACACTTTATCAGTAAGAGTTGAACATGTTTAAATGCGACATAAACCCTTTTCTTCCCTCCACAAGNTGACATGGGGTCTCCAGCACTGCCTTGGGGTGGCTTTCTATTCCCTTGTCATCTGCTCTGTGCTGACAAATGGTTACTGTAGCTTTAAGGTGGGTCAGGGACAGGAGGAGCCTTGGGGTCTTGGATGGGCTTTTTCAAAGCCTCACTCCCCAGGCATCTGTGGTACAGAGAGGATGGTGGTTACTTTGTTGCTTAGCTAGCTTGGGTTTTTGTTAGCTTTGGCAAGAAGTTGGGTATTTCTCGCTTTCCATGGCCTTGGAGACTACAGCAACAATCCTTCCGTGGCCTTTTCTTTTGTTGTTTCTTATTTTTCCTGAACTGTTTGGTCTGGTTTGGTCCAAGGCCAGAGGGAACTATCAACTATACCCTTGTTTTGATTTTCTTCTTAAATATGTTATCATAGAGGTGTTACTAACATCTTTAATTGACCCAGTTTTGGGCAGCAGTATGCCTATCTTCAGAGCCATCAGAGATTGACTCTGCCAGACATGGTAGAAGCACTCAGCAGCTTCTCACAGAAGCCACCTCTGTGGCCATCCCACTAACAAAAACCAATACAAGAGAAAACACTCATTCTAGAGTGGTTTTCTCCTAAACTTGTCTCTAAACTGAGACAAGCACTTAAGGGGAACAAGGAAAGCAGGAAAAGAAAAATAAGTGGTAGTATGTTGGACTTGGCAGAAGCAGCAGAACATCCTGAGTCTGATAGGTGACATGAGCGGAAACAGAAGGAGCTGGGGAGAGAGGCAAGAATTAACAGGGTTTTAGGAAGCAACAGTCCAGATGACACAATGGCCTAGAAGGTCTAATCCTGATGTCAAGCTAATAAGGCTCACTGACGTCTCTATAGGAATCAGAGTTTTATGAGCAATGGGTGCCACACCTCTTGATTGTGCCTCACTTTTCAAGAAACAGCCTCACTGTTTCTCATCCTTTATATGATGTAGTGGTTTCACATTTGCCAAATTTCTGGTTTTCCAAATTTAGTATAGTGGTTTGAGTATTTGCTCTTTTACCTCTGGGAGATAGGATTTGGGAGAAAAACGCAAAACAGGCCCAACTTAAAATTAAACAGATAGCTTTTATTAACACACACTAAAAGAAGCAAAGGAGAGGGAAAGAAAAAAAAATTAAACCTTCAAAACCCTTTTCTTCCCTCCACAAGTGTTCACTTTTCTGCAAACAACATAGAGACAAAATCTGTGATTTTCCGTCAGTTTCACCATTTGAATACAGTCTTTCATCAAATCTTCAGGAGAGGAGTCTCTTAGTTTACCATGGAATTTTCCCCCACTGACAACCTAGAACAGTTCTCTTGTGGGTCGGAACTCTCACAGAAACAGCAGTCCAGGGAAATCTGCTTCCATGTGGTCTCCTCCCATTAGCAGTTTCCCAAGCTGCTTATGGGTCATAGAAACTCAGGCATCTGGGGTGTCACCTTTTAAAGATAAGCAACTTCAAAGGCAAAGGATTCCTCATCTCAAGGAACGGAGATGTCTTCTCACTTCTTTCACTGGCACAGGGGGCTTCTCATCTCTCTCTCTGTTCAGGCATCTCATGGGACCACAAGAATCACAGATTCTAATGCAATATCACTCAGTCCATCACAAAAACCTTTGCTCAAAAATCTACAAATCATCTCTCCAAATGCATATTTTTCCCATGATTTAAAGGGTCATCTACCTATAGAGTTCATTTCCATAGATCAATAAGAAAGTCCAGCCAGCAGGCAACTCCTCCATCCTTCCTCTAATTAGTCTTTTATTCACTCTCTCCATCTGACTGTTATGCTGGGTCTTCTCTCTGTTCATTCTGTATCTCTTCTCTCTCTCTGGGAAGAGCTAAGTCTTAGCAGTCTCAATCTATGTCAGGAAAGAGTTAACAATCTTGCAGATGGGTCATGTGATCTCTGCTGGGCAGCAGCCACCAGGATTTTCAAAAGCTGTGGGGAGGGGGGAAGAAAACTCAGGCTGACAGATCTCAGAGCTGCCCGGCTGATAGATGCCTCCTGCCCCCACCCCTTGGTCTCATCCGGGGTGGTCCAGCTTGGAGTTGCTATCAGTCTGCAGGCTCCCCTCCCCCTGCTGAGGGAAAGGGCCCAGGTCCACAGCCAGGCCTCGGGCCAGCTTCCCCCTCCCCATACAAGGAGTGGCAGGGTGTTTTACAGCTGCTAAAAACTGATCCAGGCTGGGACGGGGCATATGCTCATCCCCTCCCACGGCCTGGGAGTCACCGGGAGTCCCGGCCCTCCCCCTTGCAAGGAGACAGTCGGGACTGCCTTGTTACCTCCTGTGAGGTCGAAAGGAAAGGCTGTTCCCAGATTTCCTTCTGGCTTTTTAAGGCTGTGTGACCCAGAGGTGTATACCTGTATTTAATTGGCTATTCTGGTTGTCAGTTTAAAGGAAATCACTAATTGGTTTTTACCATCCGTGCTAAACCAACACATATGAATAATGAACATTCCAAACAGACTGGAAGTTTGGGACAGGCATGCTTTAGGAATAGGACAGCAATGTGGGGGCGATAAGAGTCAGTTCGAGACACCTGACACAAGAGCATGCAGAATGCCATGGTTGTATCACTGGGCACGCACATATTCCTACCACAGAATGAGATCCCATTATGGGAAGCCACCATATTTTGGCCACATGATGAAGATACATCCAGGCATAGACTGAAAAAAGACTGATGGAGAATAGGAACACCAGTTGAGTAAGGTGTCAGCTACATTAATTAGCAAATAAGTCACTTGCATATATGAGAAATTTTAAGCATTGTGCAAGAGCAAAGTACCACCAGGAACACTAAAAAAAAATTTAAGGCTTCAATAAAATGGAGGAAAGCAAAACATTACTGTGTATAATGAAGAAACTAGAGTAAACAGGAAAAACTACAAAGGCATTTCATCATAAAGTTCGATTTTTAAGCTTTTTGGACTATTGGATCCAATGGACCGCTTACATTCTGAGTGGCTTTTTTGTAGTTTTGCTATTACATACTTCAGGTATGCATGTCTGAACAAAAACCCCCATGATTTATCAATCAGGGAAAGGCATTTTTACCTGACTGTTTACAATAGTACCTTCTTGTCTACAGCACTGAATAGAAGGTAAAGTTGATACAAAACCCACAGAGAAAGAGAATACGACTGGTGTATATGAATTAATGTAGTAATTAAATGGATGTATTTCCTGCCATAAAAATGCTCTCGTGCATTTCTTATGACCTGCCAGCTTGTGACTAATGAAGTATGTGATCTTCTAGCGACTTAATAATTGTAATGTTCCTATAGTTGGGTTTTGCTTAGGAGTTATTTAATAATTCTTTTTTCCACATTCTATTTCTACACTCCTTTATCACATAGATAATTTAAAAAAAAGAGATTTACAGCTTCTGTTTTTCTGATCAAGAACTCATGTGGATAAAGTAACATACATGCCTTCATGTTTTATAAGCCCTTAATTTCTAACAACAAGATATCACTTGATCTTCATCTCCTTCATCTTCTGCACTCACCAAAAACAACAAAGCTTCTAATAGGACTACATCAAGAAAAAAAATCACTATTTTTAAGACGCATTTTGCATTTTTTGAAGTGAACATAAGAAAGCAAAATGAAAAGTAGTCTGTCTGTATTTCTGAGTTAGTTATTTTGGAACTACTGGATAGTACATGCCACATAATATAGCCAACACAGTAAGATATAAATACTGCAGCTACCAAAAAAGTGGCAAAAGGTATCCATGGAATCATTTCAGTCACACTGTGTTTCTGCTTTCCATTATCAGCAACTTATCTTGAAAGGTGTTTCATCTATTTCAAAATATTTTTACAACCCACTCATTTCTTTAATGGGTTTGGGGATTACAAACAGACCCTCCCAACACAAAACAAATCAGGTAACACTCAAATGAACATCTAGACTTATTACCAGATTGTGCTAGACTTATTACCAGATTTTGTGTGGTACAAAGACGCTGTTGTAAACAACAACTTTTGGGATGCAGAGAAACAGATATATGAAAACCTTCCATTTAAAAGAGCAATTTAATGAAGTTCTTTTTCCTATTTTTCTCCATTCAGAAACAGGGTTCAGGAGATTTCAGAGAAAAAGGTTTTCATTAGTAATGAGCATCTTAGCGGAAAGCTCATAGATTTAAAACACAGTGTTCCTTTGTTCCTATTTAATTGTCAAAGGGAACAGCCGTGTTTTAATTTTGCCTTTTCCTCATTTACTAATTGCACAGAGAGCTGTTTCATTTAGCATATTTAGTTCCTTACAGAATCCAACTCTAAAAAATCAAAATGTAAATCCTGCTTGCGCTGTGACAACTTAGACTACTGGCAAGCAGTTAAGTCTGAATTTAAATTCATGTCCAACACAGAAGTCATGATCAAATGATCTGCTTTTCCTAGCCTTTTAGCTGTGCTGGATTTCCACAGAGGAACACCAAGACTGCATCTTGGATTGCCTTTGACTGGAATTCTGCACCGTGCTTCTGCTCAGCCTCAGTGAACACGGGCAGAGAAAGAGATGATCTCTTTCCCAGATTTCGAAAGAGCTTCACATCTTTTTAATTAATTAACACCATGCATGTGTGACAATATTCACAATACAGAAAATAGCTTCTTTCTTCCCAGAGGACAAAAAGTTGTTTCGGATTCTCAGGTGGCTTGAGAGAATGTAGGTCTATGAAAGTTGGCAATTATTAACCCAGATATTTGCCAGCCAAGGATCTCCCTTAGAGGGTTTCAGAATAATTTCTCCTCTCCATAGAATTCAAATGGCCCTTACTCTACTTTGTCCATGTAAAACTATGGTAAGTCAGAGAAGAAATATTTTCTCCAACTCCTACAGCATTGTACCAAGAAGGTAACCACACTGGAACCCAGCACAGACCGAAAAGTGTGAGGAGCAGTGGAGATGGGTGTGATGGACTGACCATACCCACATTCCCCACTCCCTGTGCCACTCAGAGTGGGACAGAAGAGGAGCTGGGGATGGAGGAGGAAGTTGAACCTGGGATAAAGCATGAGGGAGGAGAGGAGGGAAGGGGAAAGTTTTAGTCTTTGTTTCTCACCCTCCAACTATATATTTAGTTGGCAATAAACTGAATAAATTTTCCCCTAGTCAAGCCTATTTTGCCCCTGATGGCAATTGGTAACTGATTTCCTGTCCTTGTCTCAATCCCTTCTTATTTTCTTTCCCTATCATTTTTCAGGAGGGAGAATGAGAAAGCAGCTGGGAAGGTATCTAGCAGCCATTCAAGGTCAAACCATCACAAACAGACAAATGATCTAGAGCCCTAAATCCAACATTCTTCAGTGATTCAGTCTCTCACAGGGAGATGTTCCAAGATATCCAAGTATTCAGCACCTATGCCAGGAGTAGTCAGGTTTTTAGCTGATGAGAATGGAGGATCTATCTCAGAAACCCCCATGACTGGGCCTGGCTGCCTTCTCCATCTCCTCCTCAAAGATTCCCTTCCACACTTCAGGGACTACTCAAGTTTGGTGCTTACTTAACTGTGCAAATTACATGCCAATGTATTAAGAAAACACAAAATTGGAGCGAGTTTACCTTCATTACATGAACCTCGACTGCAATTTTAGGACAGGCAACATTGTTCTTCATTGAATGCCTGGTCTTTTTTGTTGTTGCTTTGGTGATGTTAATGTGACTTCCAAATCAGGACACTATAAAGTTCTGCCTCTTACAAAATTTTCTGCTTTGATGAGAGCAAATACAAAGGAATTCACTATAGAGATATCATAACTGGCACAGACTAGCAAAGAATACATTGTGTTTTAAAATGTAACACACAGCTGCTCAGAGGTTAAGCTCACCTATTCTGATCTCAAGCTGACAAGACAAAGTCAGTGGCAGAACAGCTTCTGTGAATCAAACTGAGGGAACAAGCCATTCATTAAAATGTCATACTGAAACACTGGATATAAGTGTTACACTGAATGCCACACTGAAATACTGGAGATAAGTGACAATACTTTAAATAGAAAGCAAAAATAGAATTGAGGGGCAAAACCTTTCCCATTCAGCAATGCAGTAACAAAGTTTTGATAGTAGCTGGTTAACCATCATTTCCAGAAAAAAAAATAATTAAAATCCATGACTTAATGAGAAAAGAGAAAAGAAAGACACCCCCAACACAACAAAAGGAAAGGAAACACGTTCTCTATCTACAAGGCTAAACTCAGCAAACACCTGTATCACCTAAATTTATGAACATGAAGCCAGATCTGATCTCTCACCTATACCTCTGCCCAACATACTAACCTTCCACAGGGAAATCTTAGGTGTTTTCTCTAGTATGTGTATAGCATCCTATTATATGGAGCTGTAAAGGAAATAGTTGTAGAAGGGCAAAACTGAGAAATGCAGCCAAGAAAATCATGGCTTAAAAGTTACAGTGATGACAGAAAGATTTACTGCTGTCCTGCAGCTAAACAGGAAGAGGTTGATGATATTTAGTCCTTTTCTACCCTATCAGTCTCCAATCCTGGGGACAGGATCTGAGTAAGATTGACTGAATCAGTCAAATAAAACAGAGAGGTTATGCTGGAAGGGAAAGCATCGCTGGACAAACCAGAAGTGACAGGCTGAATTGTGCCTGAAATGCTTGTTAACTCTTCACTGTCTGAAAAGACAAATTGATTCTTTATACATTCAACTCCTATGTATCAGGTTTGAGTTGCCAAGTTAAACATACGTTTTCACATTTTTTAAGTTGTTGAAGTTGATGCTGGTACTCCTCACTGGGTTTTACAGATTTTGCCTAGGACAGTGAATTAGCTTTATAAAAGCACTCCTGTAAGGCAAGTAAACAACAATAACTCTGTTTTATGAAAGAAGAGGCACAACAGGTTGAACTGCAGCTGTTCATGATAAATAACTCAGGCTTTTCGGTCCTTGCATATATTAGCTGATTCCCACAAGCATCTATCCCCTTACTGCAAAATAAAGCTTTTCCATTTTCAAATGTTTTGCTGCATTGCTGTGAAGATACTGAAAAGCAGGGCTAGAGGCTTCCTCAGCAGTCACAGCACTAAGATCTGTACAGACATGCAGAGTCTGATGGCAGGCTGTAGGATCCTTTCCTTTCCCCTGGAACAGTATTCAAAGGGTCTAACACATCGAGAATGAGCTCCAGAAGAGCTGAACAGCCAGCCAGTGATGCAATCTGACTCCAGGCTTGAATTTCCTTCATTTGCAGGGAGTTCTCACCTGAAGAGGCTGGCAGTCATGTCTGGTTACCAGCAAATTTCCATGATTCTTTAGCTTGGATCTGGATTAAATATGAAACCAAACTGAAGAGATTATGTGTCAGGGCACTGATGTATAAGCAAGGCTAGCAATAAATGGAAAAGGGAAGCCCCAGAACTTACTACAGGCCATTTCAATCTCATCCAGGCATCTCTGTTCAAAAACAGACTTCTGGTTTATTGGGTGCTTCTCCTGCCTCAGGCACTGTGGCAAACAGAATAATACTGAAACCCTAACCCTTGATATGCTCAATACAAAAGCATCCATAGCTGCAGATAAGCTACTGTAGGTGCTGGAAGTAATAAACTTCAGGCATTTCCCCCTCTTTTATGCAATAACCTTTAGATTTTGACTGGAGGATGAATGGAATCAAACCAAAGAACCAGGCCATAAGTTTGACTGTTGCATATAATGGGGGGGAAAGACCTCCTTGTAAAGCTTTCCTGAAGTCCAAATAAATACAGAATACTCCTGTTTCATAGCACTAAGTCACAGGGCAAGAAGCTGTGTGGAATGGAGTCACCCCCAGGAGAAAAGGCACAGGTCTTCTCACTTATCTGTTAACAAGCAGAGGAAAAAATCTAGTAGCACATTCCATTCCTCATTGTGTTTTGTAGTTGGGTGTGGCCATGTCTCGTGAAATGATGTAAGATGTCTGCAAATAAGAAGGCTGAGAGATGACACTTCCTTTGCTCCAGTATAAACATGCACAATGAAAAGCACTGCAGGGTGGGGGAAAGAAGTAAATTGCCATTCATAGTAGAAGTGCTAGGAGAAAAGAGATTGCAATGCTTCCATGCAATTCTCATGGCAGATTATAGAAGAGCCTTTTAAGCACAGCACTGAGATCATCCTATGCTGGGATTCCATCATGCCGTATGGGCTATGCATGGCTCTAAGACCCTGCCAATCTCTATGATGCTCCTTTCACACAGCTAGCACTGTAGCAAACAGGCGTCATTGGACAAATAACATACGTTTCTCAGAGCATTATTGCATGCTTAGACCTTATAAACCAGGAGTGAAATGGGGGCACAAATGCAATGCAAGAAAACAATGCTCCCCTGGGAATCTTAATGGCACTGCCATGCACTTTTGAACCATTGAGAAAAGTCAAGACAGTATGTAATAAAATATAAGTGAGCTTTTGTAGAACAAGTCTGATCAAAATCCCCATCAATCTGTTCCTCACCTATTGCCGTGGTAGGAATCTCCATGCTGGCTCTGTTTTCCGCACGGGCTGTAGAGAATAAATTGTTAGTAAGTTGATACAAAGTTCCAATGTTATAAGTAAATGAAGATAATGAGTTGTTGGTTGAATGAATTGTTGTGTAAATTCCCTTACCATCAGATGTGGCCCCTGCTGCTCCCCTCTCCTCCAAGATAGTGAACCACCCAAGACCATGAGGAGGAAGATGACATCATCTAGTATGCAAATGTCAGATTTCCATGGGACTTAGGGGAGAGGCAATTCGCCTACTGGAGACCCCTATAAACAACAAGCCACAACCCCCCCATCCAGGTAAAGAGCTGAAGTAACACTTCTAANTGGCACAGGCAGAAGACAGGGAATGCGGAAAGGAGATCTGTTGTCTCAGACCCAAGAATTTTTATGACCTGAATTGCTGAAACAGACAGCCAGACAGCCAGCCAGACCCCAAAAACGCAGGCATGGCGGGCTATATGCTCTATGGGCTCGGATGCGCAGTCACCTCCGGCCAATTGCAGGGAAACAATAAGAGGTAAACATAAATTTGTGGACTAATGAAAAATCAATGAAAGGAAAACACATTATACAGGTGAATGAAATTTGGTGTGAGTGAGAAGTTTCAGGAAAAATGGGCTGTGGTTTAGATGATGGGCACATGCAGTTTTTGAGACCAAATTCCAGACTTAGACTAAACAAAAGACACTGTAACCATAGAAACTTTTAAAACTTGAACAAACTGCAGCTTAAACAGACTGCAACACTCTCTCCCTTTAACATTTCAGTTCTTTTAATCTTTGTGTCAACTTCCCCATGTTTCAAATAAAACAGGAATTATTAATGCATTTTCTTTGACTTCAGGAACCAGGCAAGCTCTTTGTCGTGGTTCAATATTGGCCAACATCAGGCACCCACAAAAGTCATCTGTTCACTCTCTTCTGCTATAGTTGGGCAGAGGAGAGGGGAAAAAAATTAACAAAGGGCTCATGAGTTGAGATAAGGATTGGGAAAAACCACTCTAAGGGCAAAATAGGTTCAAATTTAAAGGTATAAGGTGAACATATTTTTAACAGAGTCCGAGGACGATAATGAGAAATAAAATAAGCTTTAAAAACACCTTCCCCCACCCCAGCCCCTCCCTCTTTCTCATCGACAGCACAGGAAGATAGGGCATGGGGGTTTTGGTCAGTTCGTCACTTGAGATCTTCTGTTTGCACAGGGAGAAGAGTTTTTTCTGCTGTGCCATAGGGTCTGTCCCACGGGCAAACAGTCTTCCTAAAACTGTTGTGGTGTGGGTCACCCATCCAGGGGGTGCCGTCCTCTAAGGATAGGCTAGTCTAGTTTGGAAGCAAGGGCTCTCCCTCTCTATCTCTGGAAGCAAGGGCCTTCTCTCTCTATTCAGGTCTCCCACTAGATCACAGCTTCCTTTGGCATCCACCCACACCAGCATGAGCACTTTTCCCACAAGCTGTGAGTGGATCTCTGTATCCCCTATGGACTTTATGCATTACAGAGGAACAGTTTGTTTCACCATGGTTTGTTTCATCATGGTTTGTTTTACCCATGGCCTGCAGAGAAATCTTGGCTTCAATGCTTGGAGCACCTCTTCCCCTTCTTTCTTTCCACTGCCCTTGGTGCCGCCATGTTGTTTTCTCTCACATGTCCTGACTACCTCCTTTTCTCTGATTGGAAGAAGAACTGCTCATAGGTTCCACTGCCATCAAGTTCCACCAATATGAAGATTGCTGCAGCATCTCACAGTGCTGAGAGGTCGATTCCGTCTACGTTCAGCGTCAGGGAATCGCTTGCCATGTTTCTGCCACTGGCCAAGTGGCCCCGCCGCCACTGTGTGCTCAGTGGTGGCCACCTCAGGCCGCTGGCGCTATTTAACACCTCTCTTCATGCAGAGTGCTGGGAAGGAGAAGCCGCCACCCCTGCCCTTCTACACTCAGTGCGGCTGGCTAGGGGCGGCCAGGCGGGCAAGGCTTGCCACAGGCCATGCTGAGATGGTGACAGCCATGGTGCACCGCTGTGCGCCATGCTGGGAAATGGCCTGCAGCAGAAGTGCCTCGCCACCCCTGGAAAAAAAAAAACTGTGCCTGCGCTGTTTTGATTTTCTTCTTAAATATGTCATCACAGAGGCATTATCAACTCCTCTAACTGGGCCAGCAGCATGTTCATCTTCAGAGCCATCAGAGATTGGCTCTGTCAGACATGGTGGAAGCTTCTAGTAGTTCCTCACAGAAGCCACTTCTGTGGCCCTACCCTGCAACCAAAAACCAGGCTGTGCTAATCAACACACTCTTGTCTCAGGAGTTGGTGATTGGAAACAGCTATTTTGCCTCAGCATCAAGTCTTCATGAACACAAAATGCCACAATGGCATTGTCAAACACAATTGGAAGCCACAATGGCATCAGCAACATAATTCTTTCAATGTGGTGTAAACCCAACTTTTTCTGAAAAATGTTGCCTGTCACGCAAAACTATTCATGCATTATACATATCTTGGAGTTAGACACAAGATTACTGACATTATATTACTCATTTCCTTTGTCACATGGAAGCTCTGCATTCCTGGAAAACATAAAAAAAAAATCTTACATCTCTCATAAAGATCTCTCAACTCTGCTTGTATTTGGAATTTCTGAGCACTTACTCAAAGTCTGGCATAAGTACAAGAGTTGCTCCTGTTCTTCTTTCTCAAAAAGTTACGGATTTGTTGGCATAGTTTATAAACTACCTTCAAAGTGACACAGAGAGAACATCCCTCCCAACAAGCACAACCACAGGACAAGTAACTGCATGGATTATAAAGAAGGTACACATCAGTCATTCGTGAGGTAATTCTAACTGTAACAAAATAAAAAGCAAAGCAATGTTGAGGTGCAATAAGTGCACTAAACTTCTGAAATCTGTACACCTACATTCTGCTAATATTCTTCACATTCTTATAAGGCAAGACAGTGTCACATTTGAGCTTTTCTTTGCCAGCTTTTTGAAACCAAGCTTCTCATTAACACCTTGAAAACAAATACTTGTTCCTAAGAAGAAATTTGTGCATATGTACTGTGTTGCACACATGTGGTAAGGGCACTGTATCCTGGACAGAAGAGAGCTTCAGATATCCACAAAAAACAACTTAAAGCCATGCCAGGCTAGCTGTCTCTGGGTCATTGATATAATGTCTGCCCATGCGTTTTGCAGACTAGGGAAGTTTTGGCCTTGCTGTGTGCAGTTCTTACTTCTGGGCACAGACGACCAGAGTCTGACCTCCTGGCTGTTCACAATGGAAATCCTCCTGGTGATGGGAAATCCCTGGCTATCAAGTCTGCACTAAGATGGCCTATCTCTGTCCCTCATCTCCATAAGCATGACAGAAGAATGGCCAAAGATGGGTTGGACAGATCACACGGTCATAGAATAGTTTAGGTTGGAAGAGACCTTCAAAGGTCATCTAGTCCACCCCCTGCTGAACTGAGTATCTTCAACTAGATTAGGTTGCTCAGAGCTGTGTCCAATCTGGTCTTGAATGTTTCCAGGGATAAGGCCTCTACAACCTCCATAGGCAACTTGTTCCAGTGTTTCACCACCCTCACTGTAAAAAGGTTCTTCCATATATCTTCTCTGATTACCCTCTTCTATGTTAAAACCATGAAAATCATCTTTATGTGCTAGCAGTGGATCAAGTGTAAAACCATGTCAGCTTTTGAGATAGCTAAAAACAGTCTGAACACATTCTTCTAAGTTGTCCCACTGGCCACTTGGAAATGTGACTATTCACTGATCAAAGTTATTTTTAGGGGCTTTCAAATAAGTTGTTTTTTGAGGAAGGCAGTATGATTTAAACTTTTGGCTTTGTACTAGTTAATAGTACAGTGAGCCTGATAAATATGCAGAATTCCGTTTTGAAGCAGAGGTCAAGCTGGCAACACCTGCTGGCATGAACCTACCAAACATTCAATCCTCTGACCCAAATGTATCATATTCTCTTCCATTGTTCATCACATCCCAGTCCATATTTCTTTTGAGGATTATGTGGAGTAAAATGACAGTACAAGGAGTACAATGACAACATTTGTACTGGCAAGTTATGCAAAATATCACATAACAATTTTTTAGAAGTTAAAAAACATAAAGTTTAAATGTCTTTAAGGTAGCATCTGATTACTGACAATATATCCACTGACAGGAAAGTGTTTATTTTTCCCATCTCACCACTGTGTCTTTTTTAAACAGAGTAATTGTCAAGAGTAATGCTCTGAAAGCATCTGTTCTGGTGTAGAGATGGCCTGCAATAAAAGTCACTGCTGACTGAGGCACCAGCCACCTCTGCCTCACCCCTGGGAACCGTCACATGCAGAAAATCCCTGGAGCTGGTCCAGAAAGTTACTCATGTTTTTCAACACAGAGAGCACAGCCACTGCCAAACCAGTAGCCCCACCATATCACCCAAGCTGGAGCAGCCCCTGGTCTGTGGGGGCAAACTTCTCTAAGGAAAACAGTCAGATAAGATGGACCTCTGCAGAAGACCAACCAGGAAACTTCAGTGCAGTGGTTGAAGCTATCTTGCACATTTATGTTTTCTTCTCACTTTGTCAGGACCTAAACAACCTTCCTGGGGCTGCAAGGAGGAAGAAAGACAGTGGAGAGGATGGAGTCCAGGGGAGTCTGCAGAAAGACACAAAAATAATTGCCAGAAGAGGAGAAAAGAGCTTCTTACATATAAAAGTTATTTTCCATTCTAATTAGAAGTAAGTTTAGTCTTGTATCAGAAATAATTTTAAATACATATCAGTCTCTGCTGCTATTTTGGCAAAAGTGACTTTTCCTTCTAAGCAGCTTTTCAGGATTATTTTTGTCCTGCTGGTTTCTGGATTTTACCAGGTTGATCAGCCAATGGCTGCTGTTGCATCGTGTGGCAACAGAGTTCATCGTGTTCAGGGAGGTACAGCCTCCAGCAGGGAAACAGACAAGTATCTGTTTTGTTAAGCACAAGAGTCCATTTTATTTCCCCCCTCCCCGAGCTGAGGAGGGAGGAGAAGGCAAAAGGCAAGAGAGCAAGAGGCCCGCAGGGACAAGGTGGTAGGGTTTTATCAGGTATTCCAGGGGAGGAGTCTAGGGTTTGGGTCAAGGGTGGAGACAAGGAGAGTAAGATCAGATTTCAGCTACTTTGAAATGGGAGGATTCCACAACTCCTCTGTTTATAAATTGGTTAAAAGGTGCGTTGAATAACTCATAATAAGGGGATTTTTGGGAATATGACTTATTGGTTTACAAAACTAAAATGAACATTATTAAGCTGAAATAACAAGCAGTAGAAAAGCATTTGAGGCTTACACAGGATAAGGTAATCAAAATTATGATATTGAATTAAATTAATGCATTTTTGCTTAATGAGCTAATAGTTCAGTCTCCTTTGGCCTTTGATCTTCTGACCAGAAGGGGTGCAGTTCTTTGTTCTCCTCTTCATGAGGGGCACAGTTCTTAGTGTTTAGTCTTGGCTTTAATACTAGTGTTGTAGGTGTTACTCTCTTGGATTGATGACGATGACTGTGAAGCGAGGAACGGTGAAAGCAGCAGTGGTAGAACTCACAGCACACGGCAGGGCCCAGCCCTCTCTAAGGCTGCCCATCTCCGCCACACCACCTCTGCCACGCAGGGCCATACAGGGACAGCTGCAGGGCACAGCAGGTCTCAGCCTTCTCTTGGGGCTGACCAGCCCTGCCTTGCTACCACTGCCATGTGGGCCTGGGGAGGAGCCAGCTGCAGCCACACAGCAGGAAGTGGGGAGGTAGGTGGGAGGGAAGGGCAGGCACAGGACCAGAAAACATGGACTCTGGCAGGAAAGAGGGGATCTCAAAAACTGCGTGGTAAGCACCATTTTTTAGAAGGAGCACCCAGGATAGCATGGCCACTGCCTTCCCGGGCGGGGAACTGGGGATATGAAAAGACAGGGGGCAAAGGAGGAGAAAGGACAGTGGGAGGACAGTAGCGCACCCATGTCACTTCTGGATGGTTTCTGACCTTGTCGTGCCTTCAGGAAAGGGGAATAAGGGTGGTGGACGGGCAGGGTGACGGAGAGACGGTAGCAACTCTGTGCCATTCTCGGAGTTTTCACTCCTTGCTGCGCTCTTAGGAACAAAGGGTAAGTGTTAAAAATGGTCTGCACCAATTTTGATATCAAGAGTTTTATTTTCCCATTTCCAAAATAAAATTTGGAACAGACACAATAAAAGCAAGCAACATCGATGTCAGGTGGACAGGAGGACAGTCTCAAGTGAGCTGACCTTCCCTATCCCCAAACCCCAGGTTTCAGGGTCCAGTTTTTATAAAGTTTTTCTGCCCTGGAGCAAGTTCATTGTGTGTCTCTGTCCAGTGCACATATTCATGCCATCCTTTTCTTTTTGCTGTTCGGTTTTGAAAGGATTTCCTGGCAGGGTTGGGCTTCTGAATGGGGTTCCTGGAATTGTCCTTTGAGATGTTGAATCCCCTCCATCTCTGGGTTCTCCCACCTTGATTGGTATCAGGTATTGATTTTCCAACAAGTGGAAGTTCCACCCTTGATGGCAGGGCCATCTCCTGTCCGGCCACATCTTTTCTGTTGCAAATGGTGGGTTTGCCCTGCTATTATTCTGAGGACCTTTACAAATGGATATGAGTTTCGGCAGCTGGAGACGCCTTTTACAATCTTTGAAAGTCAGAACTTGCAACATGATTTTCAGGTTATACATACAATATATTTTGATACACGAATTTACCCAAAGCATATATCACAGTAAGGAAAGATACCGGCAGCTTCACAGCAACTGAAAAACATTGGGGTTCACAGGAGGGTGGACCACTGATTTAGGGCACCGACACTCAGCATGCAAATCATCTATAATCGTCCATAAGTAGCTTTATTGTCCATTAGTTGCAGCAAACGTGTAAGGAGAATTGGTAAAAGCCCCCAGCATGGTCCTTTTTGCAAAAACTCCTTCCCATGAAGAATGAAAAGACTTGTGATGGTAGATGTTAGTTTCATCTCTCGGTCCCAGTGAGCTGGTCCTCTTAATGGATGTTTCCCTCCCCGTAAGCTTTTTACCTCCATGAAAGGTGGGGATCCCACCAGGTGTAGAAATCTGTGGGTGACTTACGGAGTGCTGGTCATGCTGTCCTCACTGGTTGCCCATGTTCTCCACCATTTGTTGCATCATGTGGCAACAGAGTTCATCGTGTCCAGGGAGGTACAGCCTCCAGCAGGGACACAGATAAAGTCTCTGTTTTGTTAAGCACGAGAGTCCATTCTATTTCCCCCCTCCTTGAGCTGAGGAGGGAAGAGAAGGCAAAAGGCAAGAGAGCAAGAGGCCCGCAGGGGCAAGGTGGTAGGGTTTTATCAGGTATTCCAGGGGAGGAGTCTACGGTTTGGGTCAAGGGCGGAGACAAGGAGAGTAAGATCAGATTTCAGCTACTTCGAAATGGGAGGATTCCACAGGCTGCCGCTGAGTTCCCCATCCCTCTGATCCTCAAAGGACCTCCACAAGTCCTGCTTCTCATCTCAGGAGCAGGAGCAAGAGGGTGGCCTGGACAGTCAGCCCTGGCAGAAGCTCATTTCTAAATGCATCAACCATGCCACTGCTAAGAAGGGACAGCAACAACGCATACTCTACTGCCTCTGTCATGTAGCCATTGGAAGTCTCCAGAGAAATAATAAAAATCTTTCCTCCCTACCATGTTCAGTAGGACACTTCTTACTGACAACCCAGGCTGAAATAAAACACCAAGACCTATGTCAGAGCATGCAGAAGTGGAGACAGATACCAACCATGTACTGTTCTCCCAGGGACAAAGTGACACAAAACTCAGGAAAGCAAGACCAGAATTTTAAATTTTAAAAATTATGTCAGGATTTGTAAACCTGGTAGAACCATGGGATTTTTACCATTCTAATTCATAAACCAGTGATTTTCATCCCAGGAGCAAAGAGAGGATTTATATTTAAAGTATATTTAGGATTTATTGGCAGGATTTGTACTGTAAAGGTATGAAAGGATTTGTACATCTAATTTCCGACTTATAAAATGTTTTGAGGATTTTTGTGTGGTAAATCCAATTAAAGTAAGTTAAATGTCATGATTTAAAATCAAGCAACCCTGCCCCCCACATTTTGAACCATGTCAACTCCTCATGACTGCAACAGTAAGGGTGCCCTATCATTGAGTGAGGTTGTCTGGAAAAGACCCAGCTGCCTATCACGGACATAGGGGAGACGAGCACAGCTTGCAGCTAGATGGGTGTTTGAGAAGAAGAAACACTGATGGTGCAGAGGTCTTCAACCTTTTTCAGTTTCAACAGCACCTCCCAGTGCTTTGATTCTGATGGAGCACCGTCTCAATTTCTCTCTGCCTGGATCAGGGCACCCTAAACATGGAGGGAGATGACACTTTTACTGTGACTGTGTTGGACACAGTTCCACTAGCTGTGGCAGTGCCTCGGGGATAGCCTGGTGAGGGGAACAGTGAGAGACAGCCCTGAGAGCCCCAACGGGCAGAGGAGGTACAGGTGCCCCAGCAGGGAGCCTCTGCAGTCCCTGAAGAGCCTAGGCTGGGGCAGGTATCTACGTTGCAGCTATGCAGGAGCCTATGCTGGAGCAGGATATGCCCTGAAGGAAATGCAGCCTGTGGCCAGGACCCATTCTGGTGCAGGTTTGTCCTGAAGGACTGCAGCTCATGGAAAGCCCGCACTGGACCCTGAGAAAAGTGTGCAGAGAAAGGTCAGAGTGGACCAAGCTCTTCATCCCCAAAATCCCCCTGGACTGCTCAGAAGAGTTGGGAATGAAGGAGTGAAGCTAAGCCTGGGAAACGGGAAGATGGCAGAAGTAAAGTGTTTTAGTCGAAGTGTTTAGTGTTTTGTCTTAGTCACCATCCAACTCTATTCTAACCAGCAACAAATTAGTTTTCCCCAGGTCAAGTCTGTTTCGCCCATGATGGTAACTGGTAAATTATCTACTTGTCCTTATGTTAACCCAAGAGCTTTTTTATGTTATTTTCTTCCACCTGTCACTTGTTGAAGAGTGAGAGTGAGAGAGCAGCTGGGCAGGTATCTGGCAGCTGGCCAAGGTCAATCCACCAGAAAAACACAGTTGGGCACAATTCATGCTGCTGAGGTTGCAGCACCCAGGCTTTCATTTTTCCCTGACTGAAGTTTCACATTGCATAATTCTTCCTTGCCAGCCTGTTAGTATTTTTACTTGCTAAGCTAATTATGAGTTCATGTTTTAGAGAAAAACTACAACCACTCTGTTTCTGTTGTTTGAAACAACTAACACAAGACAAAAGAAGTCAAAGTACTTAATTACCCACAAGAAATGAGTTGACTACAATAATCTTAAAAATAACTGGTATCAGTTGGATTTTAACTAGGGCCACTCTCACTCAACTCTAATTCAATACCTGTTTACATTTAAAGAAACATACCAAAGACAAGGTGTCAACTCGGTGCTGAAGGTATGGTTTCAACATTTCAGCAGTCACTCTAAAGAACTCCTTGACCAAGGCCTTCACAAAGTACAGCTCAGACATTAGGCTAGACAAATGCTATGTTCACGTGGAAGTGAGAGATTAAATCCACTTGCTCAACTATTGTAAGTATTATTACAACTTGCTCTTCTATTATAAGAAGGAAGTCTCTTTCTTTTAATATGATGCCCTATGCTCGTGTCCATCATTCCTAATCACATGTGGTCTGGAACAAGATATTCAGAATGAGCGCCTCCTTTGATGTTTGTTAATGGAAAAACAATTTTGTAATGAAAAAGTTGAAAAAAAAAAAATCAAAGCAAACATTGATTCAGTAAGCAGGAAAAAAACCCACTTGTCATTCTACAACAGTAATCGCTCTTAAATACACGCTTTTTCATTTGCAGATGAATGGAGGATTCTGGTGTTCCACCATAATTTTATTTACTTCAGCCCAGGAAGTATCTGATCTGTTTTAGAAGCTGTGGATCAATTCTGTATTAAAATACCATCACGCTGCCTACTCCTTCAAAGTGCGATAAAATATACTGATGGGAATATTGGAATATTCCCCAGGTAGCATGGCTGAAACAAAACCTGCATCAGAGGAGTCCTTCTAGAAAAAAGCAACTACCACTTCCCACTCACTCTTCCCCATGCACCAGGCAGTCCATATACCACGTCATTTTTATCTTCTCTGGTTTTAGTCAAGAATATAAACCAAAAATAAGTCACAGACTGCATGCTAAAGGTTAAGGAAATTACTAGTGTAATTGATGAAACAGGAAATAAGATGCCCTATTGTCTTAGTTTGAAAGACAGGTGTTTGCCAGGGAAAGTCGGAGCCTCCCTTGGAATGGAGAATGTAATCCCCCTCCCTCTGAATTATTATAATTTTGAAATTAAGTGGCTCTCAGTCAAAGGTATAGGGATAGGAATAACAGTTCTTTACTAGTATGTATAACAAGGCAAATAAAACAACAACTATAGCATTAACTATAACAGAACAAGCAGTTGTTCTGCTAACAACTATAGCAGAACCAGGAACCTCGTGACAACNNNCTTTTACATTTATAGGGATATACACACTATATATTATTTAGCACGAATTTTTATGGTCCTTATTTCTCACATATAGCATTAACTATAACAGAACAAGCAGTTGTTCTGCTAACAACTATAGCAGAACCAGGAACCTCGTGACAACCTTCTCGGCCTAGACGGGAAAGGATGGAGGAGAGGCTTTGCTTCACAAAACCTCGAGATATTCTGATCTTGGTGCCCCTGCAGGGCTCTGAGGAGCACCAAGCTGGAACAGCAGGAATGAGCAGGAATCCCGAGCTGGTGGATGAGATGTATAAGAAGCCCCGCAGTGGTAGCTGGAAATGCGGGATGTCTCGGCAGGGCAGGGGGTGCGGGGTTACAGCGTAGTAAAGAGACTCAGAGCAGTGCTGAAGAAAATGGTAGGGGCGGGGGCAGTGGCAGACCCACTCCAGCAAGGCAGGAGAAAGTGAACTCAGAATTCCTGAACACACGAGCAGGTGGTGGTAGATCCCTAGGTAGGACTGGACTTTGGTGGTGACAGTGAATCCTCTCTGCAGTAAGCAACAGCTTGGCTGTCCTCCTTCCAATGAGAGAGCAAGAGAGAGCAGCTGCCCCCAGCCCCATCCTTTACCTGCCCTCAAAACTCTCAGTATCTTCCCCCTCTGAGTGAAACTCCCAGACACAAAAGAAATGTAGCCAGAAGCTGCACTCCTCTCCTTTGGCCACTTTGTTTTGCTTAAGTACCTCTAAGTACCCAGTAGTTAGTTTTCTAGCAACTTGTGAGAAAAAAATTCTGTAAGTAAAAAAGAAACAAATCTAACCCCCAACACCTATCATGAAGAATCACATTTTATGTTTAATTTAGGTTTTCTCTTGCACATGAATGTACGACTTGCAAGTTGTGACTTAAGACTAGAGTCTGGTCCATTAGCAGGCAAGCTTCTCTTCTTCCTCACCAATGCAAAGATAAACAGCTGCACTGGAGCCTTTGTTTTTTAACCAACAGTTTATTCCTGTATTTGTATCTAGATAGAAAATGTTTGTAACCACTTAAGTTCATCTGCCCTGTTTTTTAAACCACTGTGAACCATGCTATTCATACAACATTTGTATGACCCCTTTAGGGTCAGATTACCCTCACCTAGAATCTGTTCGATAAATTCCATCAACAGGCAAAACACTATTTAACAAAAACAAACAAGTCAATAGAAGTGAAAATGAAAAAAAAGTTCTCAAAGCAATATTAATTTCAAATCCAAGTCATTTGAATCACTACTCAATCACTATCGACTCAGTGTGAGAAATGATTTCAACAAAACACACAAGATTTCTATTAACAGATGTTTTCAGCTCAAGAGCTTGAAACAAAGTCAGCACTATCTCTAAAGCTTACCTCCAAAAATTATATTATTGTACACAAACTAAGGACAGAACCTACAATTTTGGCAAGCTTTCTGGTATCTTTCAAAAATACATGTAACAGGAGACCTCAAAGGAATACTGAAGATTGTTACCAGCAAGGATAAAAACAAACCAAATTGAAACCAAAAAACCCAAACCCTGCCTCAGTTTATTGCCAAAACATAGTCTTGCCACAGCAAATTTACACTGAGTTCATGAACACAGCACGCCTGCTTTTTTAAAGTGCAAATATACTCATGAAAAGACATTCCCAATGTAGGCATAATATGAACAGCAGTAGGGAGTAGTCCCATCACAGCAGTAAGCTTTGCAGTCATTATCACCCTGAGCCAAACAATCTTCTGCTGAATAAAAATAAAACTCATGAGGTCAAACAACAAAATCTTGTACAGCACAGCTTTAACGAAAATGCAGTCTAACAGTTTCACACAATCATCCTTGATGTGTGACCTGACTCTGTAATCCTAATGGCAGCCCATTCCCACTCGTTCTGCATTTCAGACTTTGGTGTACTTTCCATATGGATATTCTGTAGCTGGCCATATCAGTTCCTCCTGTTATAAATGATTTGTACCAAATTTAATATCAAGTATTTTATTTTGCCCTTTCCAAATCAATTTGAATCAGCCACAATAAAAGCATGCAACATCGATCGAAGTTGGGTGGACGCAGGAACAGCCTCAACCGAGCTGAACCACCTCATCCACAAACTCCAGGTTTCAGGGTACAGNGCTGCAATCTGCATTCCCTGCACTACAGAGTTGATTAGCTAGATGAGACAAGGAATTAAACAAGGTAGAAACATTATTCCAGCAATGGAGCATAATATAAAGAATGCTACCTTTTTCCACCAGGCTCCTAGCCTGAACAACTGGTCCCACCATGAGGCCTGGAGGATAGAATTCCATTTTTGGACGGGTACATGTGCCACCTTCTTGATCTCAGCTGCTAATCCCCTAATGGTCTCTCCATAATCATCTGTCTCTATAGATATTCAGATTCTCTATATTCAGATTCATTAAACTTGCTGCAGACTCCTCCTTCTTCTGCCAATAGGTAATCCAGGGCTAGTCAGTTTTGATACACAAAAGCCCTCATTTGGGAGTGCTGTTTGGCCAGTAATTACAAAGCATCTGAGGTATGATTGGACACGATTTCAACCACAGCTTGCAGCCTGATTAGTCTATTTAATAGATAGATGGGGGTTCTATACTCCCAACTTCCATCATTTGCCCAGGTTGCAGGGCCATAATATTCTATAATTCTTTTGGCAGGCCACTCTTCATCTCCCCATTTCTGGCTTCCCCCTGCCATAGGCAGCTCCTTCTTTAACTCTCTTTTCTGTCTATTCAATGTTTCATACAATGGGGCCCCCAAAAAATTGCTCTCTGGCCTAGGTAATGTGAAAAAGAAGGGCCTGATCATCCCCAGCCTACAGGATCCTTTCCACTTACGGGGTAATTCACTGTAGGCTTTCTTTCCACATACCCAGTATATACCATTAGGTGCCTTCCACTTCATGTTCACCTTCTCTGGTTCTTTCCAGTAGTCTCGCAGACCTTCCAAAGACTGGTAAGGGTTAGCTCTGGAACTTTTGTGCCAACATAATCCAATTAAATCAATCCACTCACAACTATTCTCCTTCCCTGGGCTCCAAAATCCAGCCGGAGGCTCAGGTTGCCAAGTTTTAGTTTTATTATTTGAGTTTACTGCCAGAGTGGATATACAGGGAGTATAACCCACTAATTCAGTGTATTCTCTGCCTTCCCTCCTGATACAAATGGTCCCAATAATCCTTTTGTCCAGTATCCACCCCTCATGTCTTTGGATAGGTTTTGAAATCTGAGTATTGTCCCATTTTAAAAGTTGTTCCAGAGTTAAGCTCTCACCTTTCCATGGCCACCTCGCTGCTGATTTCAACCCTCCACAAATCCAACCATTAGATAAACCCAATTCTGTGGCGATTTTCTGCATCAAATCTATAAATAGATTCTGGTTGGGAGCCGGTAACCCCCAGTCATTGTATTCTTTCTCTAATTGCTCATAATGTTCATTTAAGGTTTTTAACCTTTCCTGTTCCAGTCTTTTCTTCCTTGCCTCCGATTTTTGTCTTTTTAATTCTTGGGTCACTAATTTCACTTTGCTTTCTGGGTCAAGTGCCTCCTCATTTCTCGAGAAGCAAAAGGTTTTATCAAATTGCAAGCATATTCTATCATCATCACTCCTAAGAACATCCAGCACTATGGGTTCATTGCCCAGTAATGTTTTCCCTTAATGTTTCAGATTCTTTCCAACCCAATACATTTTCCCACCCATAGTACACATTTCCAATTGATTTTTATCATAGCACAGCTTATTAACCTGGTAGTAAGCCAAAAAGGTAGATTTCATTCTTCCCCCTACCCATACAGTTCGATTACACTGATTACACGTGGGACTGGTTGGCNTACAGTTCGATTACACTGATTACACGTGGGACTGGTTGGCATCCATCCAGTCTCT
>VXBB01015069.1:0-18392 GCA_013399915.1 Illadopsis cleaveri
ATCATGTTTAAAACACTCAAATTAGGTTTTATAAACCTATTAATAATATTACTAAGGTTTATATGGAGGAAAAAATATATTCTTTCTGGTGCAGGTACATCTAGGTGGGCAGATGGGCTGTAATCAGTTCACCCTTGCTGAAGTAGGAATCCTCCATGAGGGAAACTGTTATGTTCACATAACTGGATTCTACAGAGAGCAGTAAACTGAGCAGAGTCTGACTTAGAGGTCTGAAGGCCTTACACTGCATACCCAGATGGCCTAACCTGTAGCTTGGCTTTGGAAAGTTTTTCCTAATAAAAAAGCCCAACTTTTTTTTGTGTTTGACCACAAACATACCCTCAACAGTCAAAAAACCCCAAAAACCTAAAGGTTAGTCTGCGATCTGAGTCAGACAAGGAGTTGAAAATTAAGAAAATATATGATTCTTGGTTGGGAAATTTATGATTCTCTAGTGTGTTGCTTGGTTATATTTTGGAAGTTGAAGCCATTTTTTAATGTCTATTATTGATAGTTTTGTGACTTTTTTAGAATGTAATGAAAACCAGAAAATTTAAAAAATGGTGAAAACTTCATCTTCTAGGGTAATATGGTACTAATTGCAAAAGTCTTACCCTTCTTATTTATAGTACTTGAAATAAACTCTATTGGTCAGGTCCATAAAGCTCTTTTCTCTACCACTGAGTTAATGCATTCTGGGTTACTACAGTGAGTCTGCTAACATAAAACGAATGAATGCTAGAGAAGATTTACATGAAGTCTAGCACTATCTGTCGAATGCGGAATGACCTTCTGTGGCTGATTAATTGGGCAGATTATTGGGAAAGTAAATGGATAATTTTCACTTTGCAATTACATTTAAATGAGTTATGCACAGGTTAAATCACACGCTAAATAGTCATTGTCCTTACCTGCCTTGACCTAGTAAGTGAACCCAAATTTAAGGATGATGTCAAGTCCCTCATAAAATGGAAAAAAAAAAAAAAAAAAGTTCAAACCAAGTGCTGTTAAGTATGGGAGAACAAATAGGGGACAAAATAGAGAGCACAATGGAGCTTAAAGATATCCTGGCCTTGGTGGGATACAGGCCGTGGTATAAGTGACCACAGATATGAGAAGAACTGGGAAAGTACAGCATATGCAGATATCAAGGTTTTTGAAACTATGTAGTTTTGTAAGGCTGCCAAGTAACACAAACAATAGGCTAATTCTGTAACTGGTGAGAAATCCTTGCTTAAGGATGTGATTGCTTAGAACTGTGATTGCTTAGAGCTGCAATATAAGCTTGTATAAGACTGAACTGAGAGGAAAATAAATTATTTCAACCCCTTCTTGCTTGGACTTCAATGACTTCGACTTCTTTTTGCTCAGCCCTTTGATTTGTTTTTGCTTGGGCTTCTTTCTTGGACTACTTCTTGCACCCCTCCTTTGAAGTCCCTCTCTCAGTCAGGCAGCAGTTCAGTTTATTTATTTTTTTTTTCCCCAAGTGCATTAAGGTATAAAAAATTACTGGGTTTATCTTTATATTTTTTAAAAATACATTACAAACTTTTAACTAATTCCTGAATTTTAATTTGTGAACATGTGTGTCAAGGCAATGAATATAGGAAGCTTTTTGACCAGATAAACTTAGTACAAGCTCTGCTAAAGTGACATTGCACAGAATTGCAAATTCAGTGAAGCTAAATAACTGTCTGAATTGGGTGGTAAAGAAAATAATGAGGAATGCTTTCAGATCTATTAGCAGCTAATGGAAAAATCAAAAACAACTCCATGTGCCTGATGTGGCAGGAAACAGTAAAACATGCTGACTACTGGATCAGTGCAAAACGTAAAGGACTGATTAGTAGAAAGCAGTAAAGTTGGAGAAGTGTTCCGAATAAATCAGTTGCCAACTGTATCCCTGCAACAGAGTTAACTGGACTCTCAGGACAGGGATGAGCCAAGCCATTATCTGGGGGAATACTGTTGTGCATGGATCAGTCACTATTTCCAAAAGTGGAGAACTTCTACTTGATTTAGACTCACAGCAATACTATCTAGGTCTAATGTCCATCTATCCATAGTGTTGTTAAACTAGAAAAACACAAAAATGCCATTTTGAATGAAAGATGATTAGCAATTCTGATCCTTTTAGATAATGGAAATAATGCTCAATGGTCATAGTCACTCGTTAAAAGTAGGTAGGAAATAATTTCTGCCTTTTTAATTTTTTAACATTAGTTTTCTACAATTACATTTAATACGATATTTGTATTTAAAGCAAAAATTTGCTTTGAGGAAAAACCCACAAAAGTGCCTCAAATTTATTTCTGCATAAATATATGAAAAATAGGTCTTGTGTATGACAAAAAAAAAAAAATCCACTTTAAACAGGTCATACTTTTTAAATAAAAAGGTCAAAAGCAATTTTCTATTCATAATGTATTCCTAGGCAACTCTTAATTCAAAGTATAGTTCAGAATGTAAACACAACCATAGACCTGTGAAGCTACTTTGACTTTTCACCCTTATTAGAGAACAAGGAATTCTGAAATGCAGTAATTTCCTTCAGGATATAAATATTCGTTCAACTGTAATAAAATTCAGGATAGAATATATGTCTCCCTCACTCGTTTGATGGGGAGGCTGTTTGGAAGGGCTGTTCATAATTCAGCTCTCTGCTGTTTGGATAATGAGTTGAAAAGGTCTTTGAATAACTGCATTTGGCTAATGAACAAGACATACATCTATTCACCTCAGCTCTGTTGCTTTTGTGGACCCAGATTTCTTCCTTTCTCTTCATATTTTTTACTTGATGTGAAATTCTGCGTGAAGTGTAACACTTCATACAGGATGCATGACAACTTTAAACTTAATGCTGACAATTTAAGTCCTTGTTGCCCAAGAGCTACTAATTTAATTAGAGACTGCTATGCTGGAATTAACAGGGAAGTAAAATATCCCTTCAGAGAAATTTCATTGAAGAAGATTAAGAGTACAAGTGGAAAAAAGAAAATTACCTAGCCTGTTATTTTCCACTGAATACAGAAGGAATTTAGGATGACTAGGAGAGTTCGACATGTCTGCTTGTAGACATCTTATGTTAGCAGAGGTGATCTCCCTTTTGTCATTCAAAGATTAATCTTTGGTCTTCCTAGTGGATAGCCATTGATTTTCCATGTAGATGCTTCCAAGTTCTTGTTGGGTGTTTTTTTGGGCCTGTTTTGTTTTGTCTTGTTTTTCTGGGGGGATTTTTTTTTTCTTTTAGTAAAAAATATTTTGCATCATTAGGACACCTAATTTATTTTTTTCCTCTACTCTTTTCCATCAGCAGTGAGATCTACTTATGTGATAACTAATTGAAAATAACCAGCAAAAACATATTTGTGGTACGAAAAGGCTGGCTTTTTACTTGAATGCCAGAAAACTTGCCCAAGAAACTGTTATGCACTAATTGAATAACAGAACCAAATAATATATTCTGTAGTTCACCATTATTGTTCCAGTTCTGAATACTCTGTGAAAACAATTTATATTTAAGCTGCAGTGTTAAAAATAATATTGGTGACTAATACTGCTTGATTACTGTGAACAAGTATAATTACGATGTTTCTTAATCAGTAAGAAGATTGCTAACTGAAAATAAAGAAAAAATCTCTAGTATAACTGATAACTTGATTTTGATCTCATATTTAATTTGTTTAAATTACTGTGAGTTTGCATTAACCCTGCTGAAGTACTGCACTAGGGCAAAAGGATGAGACTCCATATCCTAGGTTTCATATTCCAGAATTGTGTTGGATGTGGTGGGATTTAGGTCACTTCTCTTGAAAACTATATGAACTCTGATATATTTCTGTATTTCTTGTTTATAGAGAAGAAAAGAAACCCTATTAATTTGGTAACAAGATGCTGATTTAGGTTAATTTATTTTTTCATAAAAAAGTAAATATCTACAATAACTTTGTTGAAGATACAAGCAAAACCAATTTAAGCTCAAACTACTTGAATTAAGAAGCCGAAGCTACTTAAATTCTTCCAATGGTCTCACCAGATCCTTTATAATTGTCTTGATGAAATTAGGTTATCCTAATTAAACCCATTATATGTATCCAAGAATAATGCTTTTAGTCATGCATATGCAGTAGCCAAATAACTTGTAATATATTTAACATTTTAATAAGTAGCCTTTTATTTCTCTAAATATGCAAATCAGATAGATGAACTGTCACAACCCCAATTCTCCAGCTACAGATGGTCTTGGTGTTGTCAGATCAGCAGGTCAGGAACTTCTCCCTCACCCCACCAGTGACCTACAACTGACCTGCAGTAAATTGCTAAATCAATGTGTATTTTATTGCAGGTTCACTGGAGATCCCTATCCTTAGGCAAGACCTTTACACACCATAAATAGATTCCGAGTACCTCTTTCTTCTTGTCTCTGAATCGACTACAGCTGTAGGAAATAACGTATGGGCTGAAGAGAAGCTGTGTTTGAACCCCTCCCCAACTGCCGACAGCTTGGGCACAGCAGCACAAAGCTCCTGGTGGTGTTGCTGGTGAATTGTTGCAGGCTGTGCTGTCACTGCAGCTACACTGACAACAGCGTCGTACCTGGTTTAAATTTAGCTGAGACACACGGACCTGAGGTGCATAGATAACATTAACTGCACTATGTGTGTGTGTAAAGCAAGGCTGACAAACGGATGGCAGCCCACCCACAAGATAATTTTATGCATCCTCTGCCAGTGCTTTAGAAGAGCTGCTGCTGTCAACATTTAAATGATGTTTAACAGTGAAAGGGCAGGCAGAGTACTGCTGTGTCCGGTCAGGGCTCAGTGCCAAAAGGCAGGAGTTAGCCTAGCACAGAGCCCGTGGCCTGTTATTAACCATTATCATGTGATTACTGGTTTGCAGGATTTCTGTGGCAGTGTGTCTGAGCTGACCACCCAAGCAAAGGGCAGCTACCTGGTTTCCCCAGTGAAGTTCATTCTCCCTTAGTTGATCTCGAGTGCTAACAGCATGAAAGCCTCGTCATGCATGCATCTGCTTTGCTATGCATCATCCCAGCTGAAGCATTGACTAATAATAATTAGAGTTCATAGAATCATAGAGGGGTCTGGGTTGGAAGGCATCTTGAAGATCTCCCATTTCCAACCCCTCTCTCCTTCCATGGACAGGGACACCTCCCACTAGACCAGGTTGCTCAGAGCTCCATGCAACCTAGCCTTGAACACTTCCAGGGATGGATGAGGTGTTCATAACTTCCAACCTGTTCCTGTGCCCCACCAATCTCACGTCAAAAAATTTTTTCCATCTAATCTAAACCTACCCCTTCTATTTGAAGCTATTCCCCCTTGTGCTGTCACTACATGCCCTTGTAAACAGTCTCTCTACATCTTGCAGATTCCCTTCTGGTACTGAAAGGCCAGAAGTAGGTCATCCCTCAGCCTTCTCTTTTCTCTTTTCTCTTTTCTCTGAACAAACCCAGTCCTTTAAGCCTTTCTTCATAGGAGGGATGCTCTATGCTTCTAATCAAAAGTTAGCAAAACTTGAATCACTGAATGAACTTGTTTATGATAATGCACCCCATGTGCATAAAAGTAACAAGATGGTGTACAAAAATGTAATCAGAGATATTTAAAGTGCCCAATTTTCCCAGCTTCCCTAAGCTCAAAGGTTCTGACTTTTTTTGTAGAAATCAGGGTTTTTCTGCACAGAACCATTTGCTGTATTAGAGCTTGTGTTTGGATAGCACTTTAAAAATCAATTTAAAGAATGTATTTTGTGAGTGTCAAGAACTGACAATTGGATTTTTTTCAGTAATTTCATAGAGCACCTGTCCAGCTATGAGTAGTTATGTGGTGCTGGCATGGAGCTATAATAGCAATTTGCAGATTTTTTTTCAAGAGATATTATATATATCAAACATCGGGAAGTTGACATGAAAAGTAATTGTGACTGATCAGTTTACAGGCCCAGTGCAAAGTGCATTTAAGGTACAGGTTTAGTGATTTATATTTTATTTTAGGAGAGTCTGCTTTCCAGAGAATTGAAGAAGGATCAGCCTTGCACTCTTTAAAGCTTTTGGATAGATACATAGACTGGGAGAGAGTGTAAGCTGTCTATAATTTCTTATATTACTGTGCTCCATGTGTGGACTGGTTCCAACAGGAACAAAGTATAAAAATGTCTTTGAAAATTTGATAATGTTATCTAAATAGGCTGCAGAAAGAAACACCATGTGCCTTTTCTGAGGAAAGTCAGTGTCACTATGCAAAAATAATTGCAGAAGGGAAACACTTGGCACCAGAAGCTCACAGTTATCTATGCTTTATGTGTAATTCAAGCGTTAGCTATTTATTCATAAAAAATTAACAAATTTGTCCTGTCAGCAAAGAGTTCGAAGGATGTATACAGAGATGAAAATTTTACTTGTGTGTGAAACCATTCAATATATAGTGAAAGACTGAAAGGGAATAAAGCAGAGCACGGTGCAGTGGAGGAAAGGTTTTATTTCTACTAAAGATGCAGAGAAATGAAATGACAGAGAAAAGCAATTTACTAAAGGATAAGAAGACCAGAGAATTTTCAATGGTAAAGCAGAATTCACAAGGATTTAGGACTGTATTGTTCTTTCACATCCCCATGCTGAATTTTCATAATTCTGAGGGTGCATTATCACAAGGAACTTGAATGAAAAACTAGGATCTTTCCCTTATTTATTTCTGACACCAGTTAGGTTCATACTTGACTGTCATACCCTTATCTGTAAATTTGACATGGACTGAGCTGGCAGCTATAAAATCTCAAGGGAGCACGAACAGAAAATCTCCTTGGAGAACTTCAGTTCAATTTATGCAAAATAGATTGTTTGGCACAGGCTACTGAAAACTGAGTTTAAGCACTTTGCGAAAGACAGATTGTTTTCCAAAATTTTGCCTTTTGAAGCAGGGCCAGCACTTATTATTGGAACTGCTTTAATTCATGAGATGATCTGAAACAATTTCTTCTATATGGGGGAGATTTCAGAAAGACATCTGAGAATTCATGTTCTCTCCAAATCACTGGTGAGAGCAACAGAATGTCATCCAAAGACCATTGCTGTCAATGGGACTGTATTATCTTCGCTGGACACCACAAGGAGCTCTTAGTCTCACAATCTTTTGCAAATAAATTAAAAATGAGTTGGTGAATTAGTGATGCTGTGTAGCCATGGTAGTCTTTTGGGTTATAATAAAAATACAGAATTTATATATTCAATAAAATAATATCCTTTGTTTTGTCTTGTATATGTGAAAAACAGATGAACTACATCTTGTGTAAACCACTACCAAGACTTAGTGTTAATACAATTGAAAATGAAAAAAAAACTAACTGCAAAAATGAAATTATATATAATGTACAAATGTTTTTAAATTGAATGAGGATGCTTCTGTCTTTTAAAATCAATTTCTCTTAAATTACCAGTTTTCAGTATTTTGACATTTTATTCCAATTGGGGATGAAAACAAAACCATAAAAAAAATCACATTTTGAAGGAATATAAGTATTAAAATTCTTGTGCTTTCCTAGTTCTACTTTTCATAGCGACTATGAAAGTTATAAGGAAACCAATTTAAATAAAAAAAAATACATACAGGCTAAAACCCCCCACAAACATACCTCAGCTTCATTTATAAATTATTGAACCTTGTACAACCTAAGTACAATAGCAATAACTGACATATTATTATGTATTTTGCATTCTAATCAACTATGGTGGGTTTTTTTTCAATGTATCAAAGAATTTTATAGAATTTATGTGGAGTTTCTTGTAAATCTGCTTTGGATTTTTGTTGGTGGTGTTTTTTGGGGTCTTTCTTTCTTTCTTTCTTAAAGGTCTGGTTCAAGTTCATTGATACAAATTGAAAGTTCCTTTTGTTTTAAAAGGCTATTTGAACTGAGCACTCTCTCCCTTAAATTACTTACTGTATCTAAAATGCATTGTGAAAGGTAGGCAGTAAAGTGTTCAAGAAGCAGCACATCCTTAAGTATGTTTCCTACTGAAATCTCTGCTGATAATTTAATGTGATACTCATGCCCTTATGTTCTATCCTGACTCACATAAATGCCTTCAGCTGCCAGACATTTTTTCACTGCTAAGTTTAACTGGGCTTTTAAATGAGTCCTACTCACTTATGAAAAATCTCATCTAAATGTATTAATGCCTTCATCCTGGCTTATCTTGGACTAAGGGCAAACATATGAGTTCAACTTTTGGTCTTGTCTGATAACACTATGCTTTACAGGGAAATTGGAGTTTAAACCACTGTGGTGCAGATAACAGTCCTTTAGTACATCCCTGCAAAGATCTTCAAACCTATCCTCCAAAAATCCAATAGAAGGAAATTGAGGAGTAACTCAGCTTTTTACAGCCCAGTTAATCATGGGGTGCTCTCCCATGGGGCCTGAGAAAAAGCACAAGTGAATGCAGCGCAAGAAGAATGGAAAATGCCCTTTTTAATGTTTCATTTAGGAATATGTCTTGCTGACATAGATTATAGGATAATTTTATTTGTGCAACTGAGTGCCATGTAGGTAATTGTTCCAAGTGTTATCTGTCATACACGAAGTGATCTGATAGTGTTTAATCTGTAAATATCTGGAAAGGTATATTACCATAAAAATGGAAAGACATTAAAAGATCATGCAATATGTGATTTTCCGCCACCCCCTTGATATTTTTTATCAATAGTGTAAGTGCATTGTTTAGCAGATGGTATTCACCCCAGAGAAAGAGGGAAATCTAGTAAATACTGCTTTTGTGTCTAGTGATAGGGAACAGGAGTAGCAGTAACATACCTAGAACCTTTCTTCATGCATCCACACAGTTTGGACTGTCTAATCTATTTGTGAGTCCAGGATGAAAAAGTACAAAACAAGATTGGGGCTCATTCTTAGTAAAGAATTCAACTTTCTGATCAGATTTGGCTCTGATAAAATGTAGTCCTAGAAGGTACTAGGCTAATGTAAAATTCATAGTTATTCTGTCTGACTTTCCAGTCTGATGGGAAATCTTGTGAAGGATGACAGTAAGGAACTGATGTGGAAATACTTTTCAGTAAAAATGAAAGTCTATATAGTTTTTGCTGAATTTTCTGAGTTTTTTCCTAGGTCAGTTTTGTTTCTCTGGGAAGAAAAAAGAAAAAAAGAAAAAGAAAAAAAGAAAAAGAAAAGAAAAACGGAGATGAAAAAATTTTCTTGTATATCCAAACCAGTTCTTGAATATTGCTTTTTACACTCCTCCTTTTTTCTCAGGACATGTCCCTTACATGCCTCTGTATAGAACTGAGTAGAGATATTGAAGATGATTGTTTTGATATTTTTCAAGATGGATACAAGATACACTGTAACAATTAGTCTGCTAGGAAAGGGCATAGTTGTATATCCTGGTATTACAGTGCTGTTTGAAGAGACATGCACTGTGTAAAATTCATTATTTTAATACAGTCAAAAGCAGGCATGGGTTTAAAAAGTCTAATACCTGATCTGATGGATATGTTGTACTTGCTGATCACCCTAATCCATAATCAGTTTTGAATGTGCATTGACTCAAATGCTGCTTATTTGGACTGTTGTTTTTTTAAGAAGGTTTTAGCCTGCACAGCTAATTATTCAGAAATCTATTGCACATTGTCAGACTGTGAAGGAGCTGCTAGACATGTGCAAATTCTGTGTTCAAAGAAAGATTTAAAGGTCATCAAAGCAGAAAGCACACAATATGCTGAATTTCTCAGACAATAAGCGAATCAGAAAACATGGGAAGAAAGCCCTTTAAAGTGTTCCCAGGATGTGGTGATGATTTCTCCTTTACAAGAATTGCAAAATTAGTATTAGATCTGGGGAGAGGGAGGAGACTTGGAAAGGAGAAGCAGGGAGCATGCAAAAAAAATCCCTAGAGGAGACCCCTAAAAGGAGAGGGTTTTATTCTAGACACTTTGGCTTCATCTCTGTGTTGTCCTCACAGCCGGTACAGATGACTTTTAGGTATTTATTTTTTGTTTAGTTCATGCACCGTTGCATTGTAAATATCATGAAACACTGACACTTTTAACTGACAATTGCTTTGTGTTTGGAGGTACCTTTGTTGTATATCGATGGAAGGAAATATTTTAGAAAAAAATCTGTGTGAGTTTGGATTGAAGACTTCTTGCAGGCAGGGCAGTCAAAGAGAAGTATAATATACAAGGTTACTAAATTGGGGGAAAATGTACCCAATCCTATCAGGCTGTTGCTGCAGCTGCNTTAGATTGAAGACTTCTTGCAGGCAGTTTAGTCAAACAGAAGTATAATATAAAGGTTACTAAATTGGGGGAAAATGTACCCAATCCTATCAGGCTGTTGCTGCAGCTGCTCCCATTGCTCCAACAAAACAGAAATTGAAGCTGGAATGANGTATCTGATTCATCAGAACTCCCTATGCTTTTTCACCCAGTTTGGGTGTCCCCTAGTCTGTTCAATAACTTCATTTTGGCATCTCTTACGGTTTAATCTTCTGTTTAATCTGAGTGTTGGCTTTTCCTGGTTTTAATTTGTCTTACATTTCCTACTTCTGAGATATTTGTTCATCNGTCTGCCTTTTAGTGGCACCTACAAGATGGCAATGACTTCAGTCTTGTCTTTGTATATCTGATTCATCAGAACTCCCTGTGCTTTTTCACCCTATTTGGATGTCCCCTAGTCTGTTCAATAATTTCATTTTGGCATCTCTTACAGTTTAATAATCTGTTTAATCTGAGTGTTGGCTTTTCCTGGTTTTAATTTGTCTTACATTTCCTACTTCTGAGATATTTGTTCATCATTTGTTCATCAAGATGCCATCAATACAAGTCATACTTATGGATTGTCCTCTCCAGTTTGTTCTTTCTGGTTTTTTCCACACGTGGACATTCCCATTCATTTTCCATATACACCAATTTTTGCATTTCTATTGCACTTCTTTACAACAGCTCTCCAGCAGATTTTCTGTTGTTGGGATATTGCACTGCATAGTCAAAAATACAGTATGACCCCCAGGCAGTGGAAGTTAAAATCAAGAGGATCAGCTTTAGGGATTACAGTAATCCTACATGTGAATACATCCACACTTGCACAAACCACTTACTGTGCTGGCAGAAATCCGGAGAGCTAGACATTTAGAAAATTGGAAATGTTATATGATGCAGCAGTTTAACATTAGCTGGCAAAGAAGAACCACTCATTTTCTACTTCCTATGGTATGGAATATCCCTTTGGGCACATTAGGTCAGCTGTCCTGGCCATGTTCACTCACAGCTTCTTGTGCAGCTTATCACTGGCAGAGTAGGATAATAAAAAGTTCTTGATTCAGAGTAAGCACTACATAACAACCACAAAAACATCAGCATTACCCACATTATTCACATACTGAAACTAAAGCAAATCACTGTACCAGTTACTAAAAAGAAAATTCTTTCCCAGCTAAAACAAGGACATCTGATTCCATTACACATCTTTTAACTCTCAAAAACATAAACTATCACAAATGCTTTCTCTCAAAGGAGAGGTAGCATTTGAGGAATGAAGTTTACATTCAGTATGACTAAAAATATCAGGATCTACACCTCACTGAAAAAGAAAAAAGCTGAAGTAATATCTTTGACTAAAGAAAAAGAATGTTACCAGAGAATTAAATAAAAGAAGATATATTTTGTCACTGAAAAAGACAGCAGTGATCACGACAACATTTGAAATACAGTGTGCAGTTCTTAGGAGCTCATTATGATAGAGGTATTAAGGAAATGAGGCAATAAAGAAAAGGGCAGGAAAGAGCATTTAGAGCATTAGAATTGAGACTCAAGGATTTCAGTTATTCAGAAAATTAGATAATCAAGGTTCAAATACTAGAAAAAACAGATTAAGCAGGGAAGAGACTGCAGAGGACAATTGGTAAAATATAATTCAAGCTGGTGTCAAGTTAAAGAATCAGGTGGCAAAAGCTTAAGATCACCTCTTTTTATTCTAAAATAATTCATAAATGAAACAGCAGTAGGAGCCACTTTTTGTAAAGTACCACAATGTGTGGTGCTTTCGTAGTTACTCTGCTAAATGGATTGATAGCACTTCCTTAAAATAAATAGAATACAAATAAACAAAATCCTTCCTTTTTGCTGAGAAAAGATTAGTAACTTTTAGGAATCAAAGAAAGAAACGTAATATAAAAGATATTGTTGCTTCATAAGGTTCCACATAGGCTCTACACATAGGAAAAAGCTTCATTGCTCTCTGTGAGTTCTAACTCTGACCCTTGTCCTTCTCCTATTAACCTGCAAAATATAATGGTTATATCTTTCAGTTTTACCATGTCTTGTAATGTTTAATTTTATGATGTAGAATCTAGCAGTTAGTATCTACTAAGAACACAGTAAACCTTCCAAATAATAAAGTCATAATATGATCTGTGTTATAGGTTCTGGAAACTTACTTGACTGTGGTTTTTTTGACTTTTGATTTTTTGTTTGTTTGTTTGTTTGTTACTATTATGACTCTTGGGAGATTTTGATTTTACTCAGAATTTCTATGCACTAAGGATTTCCAAGAATGCAAAAATTTTGTTAATTTTTGTCACATCCCACCCAGCGGGAAAAAGGTAGGCTGCTTTAATTCTTTCTGTGCAGTAACAGGAGGGATAATAATGTTTATCCAGTGATCTTTGCAAATATAACAATAGTTATTGGCAACCACTGAACAGATTTGAATTTGAGACTGAGCAAAACTTAAAATTAACAATATCAAAACAGCATACATTTGCTCTCACAGAAGGGAAGAGGAAAAGAGAAAGAAAGATAGTGATAGGGACAGAGAAAAAGAAAGATATCGCCAGCCTTGGATCCAGCAACACTGGTCAGTCTATCGTGGTGATAATCCGCTGGTGGGCACGCACTCCTCCTCCTGACTGTCAGTCTTCTTGGTCTTCAGTTTTTCTCCTCAGTTAGAGATACAGACCTGGCCTCAGAAAAGCATCACCCTGCTTTTGCAAGCTGCTGGGTGTCGGGGCATTAACCTTTCTTACTTTTTCTTCTCTCACAATTTTTGATTGGGAAGTACAACTAAAGCACTTAATTTACTGTGATCTGTGCATGTGAAACCAGCTGTGATGTTTGAAACACCAGTGAAGCTCACAGTGAAGAACTGTTAGATCCTTACCAGCTCCCTAACTCCTGTTACGTTCAGTGAGGTTTTTAGTCCTTTATTCTTTGACTCAGAAGAGCTTCGGTTATCTTTGTCTCCCTGAGTTGTTCAGAGGTCATTCAGCACCAAAGAATCTGGTGGAAGGTGGCTTCCTTCAGTTCTGCGTTTTTACTGATGCCCTGAGCAAGATAAACCTCTGAACTTGAAGATCTTGCACAGAGCTATCAGTCACGAGTATTTATTTCCATGTACAGGTGTTTCCTTTTAACCAGCTGTATTTGGAGATGGCACATTTCCCTTGTCTGTTATCTACATAAGCTCTCCTTGTCTAAGTGTTTGAAAAAGTGCCCTAAGATGACTTTAGATATGCACATCAAATTCTTCCTACATATTGTTCAATATTTCTGTCAGGAACTTCTTGTGAACTACAAGGGCATTCAGTCTGAGGCATCTGGAACACTTTGGAAGTCTTCATAGATGTACTTCATTTGTAATGGATGTGTGTGGGAGTTCCATATGTCCCCTCAGCCTAATCACAGAAACAGTTTTCTGCCAAACTTTCTGTCACCCATGTACTTCAGGAAAATATCTACAATCCTGTGTTTTTTTATTTTTTTTTTTTTTCTTCCTCTTCTCTCAGAACAGAATTGTAGGACACAGAAATGTTTGTGAAAACTAGGATATTTTGTAACTCTGATTGTATATGAAAGGGTCAGTTAGCACTTTAAGGCTCCAGACTTGGTAAGATGGATTTATTGCCTAAAATTATTTTAGTATTTATACACAGAAGGAAATAGTCGTGTTTCTTAGATTCATTTGGCCCTAGTAAAATTGTAATTGTAAAATTTTAAGTCATATCTGTAGAACTTCATCTAGGCTGCTATCTAAGTTATATCTAGATAATGTAATATGTAGAATCACTCCTCCAAAATTAAGCAAATGTTTTTATTATTTAAAGGTTTTGTCCCCATGCCACTGAATTGCATGGAAATCTTGTGGAAGCTTTGTGTTGTTACCTGGCTTTCCATGATGTATTCTGTGGTGCTTTGGTACCATAAAATAAGATGTGGAACTCTACAGTTGAACATCTTTAGCCTTTGTTCTTCATAAAAAACACAGCCAAGAGAAGCTTTCTCAGTACTTTTGGGAACTATTCCAGCCCATTTGGTTTCTCTCACTCACATTTCCTGTACTCGTAGCACTGATGTTCAATGAGAATTATTTTTTAACAGGTCATTAACATAGTAAATGTAAACCATCCTTTAAAAAATAGAGAAGTTGAAGTTCATTGCCATATTTAACAAAACAGATTATCAAAAATACTTAACAGGAAGATAAGCTGAGAGAGTTGAAATTGTTCAGCCTGAAGAAGACTCCATGGAGATGTTGTATCAGCTTTCTAGTACCTTATGGGGGCCTAAAAGACAGCTGGAGTGGGTCTTCTTATAACAGCATCTGGTAAGAAAATGGGTAAAAACTTTAAACTGAAAAAGAGTAGATTTGGATTAGATATTAAGAAGATATTAGATATTCTTTATTGTGAATGGTGAGACACTGGAAGAGGTTACTCACAGAAGTTGTGACTGTCCCTTCCATAGAAATATTCAAGGCCAGGTTGAATGGAGTTCTGAACAACCTGATACAGAGGAAGGTGTCCCTGTCCATGGCAAGGTGGGAGGAACTAGATGATCTTTAAGGCTCCTTTCAACCTAAACCATTTTATAATTCTATGTAATCTACATTAAACCAATAGTTCTTCAATAGTTAGCTGTAATGGCAATTAATACTGTGCAGTGCAAACCCTCTTGCGAGTAATGTATCCTCAGTAATTAATGTTAAAAAAGACCTCCCCTACACAGTTCTGACTTTTTCTTCTATTAAGTAATTAATAGGATTTTGGGGAAGGGGAGGTGCATCCTTATCTTTTAACTAGATTATCAAATTGGAATGATCTACCACAATTTTCTGTCTCTTTTTCTCAATTTGTATATGTTAATATAGACTATGGTACTATGGTGGTTCCTGCCCAATGCTTTAATCTTTTTGGTACCATATTTCTGAATGTTAGTCACTTTCTAAGATCAGATTTTATTGCTGATGATGTTAGAGTAACATATATGGGTGTGATTTTTTTTTGCATTTGCAGTATTGTTAATGTATTTTAAATACTTAATACTGAAAATCAGTGAAAGTAATCATCCATATTTAAAAGCCAGCATGAACTCTGTATAGCATGCACAAAAGTAGCTGTTGTAAGGACTAAAGTATTGTTATTATTGTAAATGTAAGAGAGAGCCTGTCAAATCTTTTTTAGAGCAACTCTGGTGCCAATAGGGCTCTTTCAAAATATTAGCTCATCACTTCTACCAACTTTTTTTTTAACCAATTTTTAAACAGTTAAATTAATCCAATAATACATATGATTGTCTTGCTGGTGTCATTTTGGGTTTGGCATTGTCATGTATCTAGCACACTCTGAGCAATTAACAGCAATTAGGCTTTATTTTATTTTATTTTATTTTATTTTATTTTATTTTATTTTATTTTATTTTATTTTTATTTTTATTTTATTTTATTTTTTTNTTTTATTTTTATTTTATTTTATTTTTTGAATTGTTGGCTATTCTTGACCAAACTGTCCAAAACTCCACATGACAAAATGAAAAAAACCTAAATTAACCCCTGTCCTTTCATAATTATTGAAACCACTCCACCCTTTTCCCAAGGTGTATTGTTGTAGAACAGATGTTCTCCTGCTGTTTCTTTTGGTTCTGGGAGACATTAAACAATGTATATGGTTTTCTCTGTGAGATCTCGTACTAAATACAGTAGCTATGCACTGACTACAATTCTTTTCACTTGACTGCGATGCCAGCAGAAAGAACAACCTAGTAATATCCAGGTATGTTTCTAACTTCTTGAAAGGAAAACAAATTCAGTGCCATGGTAGAGAAGATTTGACAGAAATAATGATCAGTGGTTCCTGTGTAAAATTATTTTATCATTACAAATATATGACAGGATTAAAATAAAATAAAAAAACCCCACCAAATATATTACTTATGTAATGAAATCTGATGATCAGAACTGGCATAGGTGTTATAGTAGCTGGGACACTGGAATGCTTAGACAAAAAGTATGTATTCCCAGACTGCAAATCATCTGAAAGCGATAATTTTAGAAGGTTGTATTCAGATCAAACACTCCCTTATAGTTTTATCTGTCTGATTCAGGAGCTTGCAAAGGCTGACAAAACTCTCACAATAAACTTAAAACGAACTTCACATCAAATAGAAGTACGTACATGTTTCTCTGAGTGACATTTCTCCTTTTTTTTCCTCTCTTGTAATTGGAATTACAGGTTAATTGACACTAACATAAGTGCTGATTGCAGAACACAAAATACTTCTGAGTTCACAAAGGCATCTGCAATTGCTTTTTGAAAACATAATGCATTCCTGTAGAAAATGCTGTTTTAATATAACATAAAAATACAATTTAATCTCTAAGCAGGTGTGACTGTAAATGGGGAAAAAGTGTAGTTACTGTTCTTTCTTGTCATCAATTCCTCTAATTATTTTGCCTCATCATAAGAATTATAGTTTTTATAGCGTCAGAGCTAATTCATGTACCTAAAATGGATGATTATGTTTATCTTTTTATGCAGAAATAATAGTTACACATTCTACATTAACAAGAAACACTACTGGTTAGAAATTTCATTTCTGAAGTTAAATAGCTAATATGTTAGATGTAGGATAGGACAGATGGTTAAGTGGGTAGAGCATCAAGTTACTGGGCCATGACGGTGATGCAATACTTAAACAGGAAATGTTCCTCAATCTGGTCACCTATGAGCATACATATTCCTTCTTTTGCCTTGTTTTTTGGAAAGCAAACCCTAGTAATTGTAATGATATACTTCTAAACCATTTCACTTTTTTTTTTCTTTATCTGCATTGCTTCAAAACTTGAGAAATAAGAGAATTAAAATGTACTCACTAACTTTTATTTATCTCAATGTGAATTAATTGCAGCAATGCATGCTGGTTTTATTCTTATAGAGAATTTATTGACTTTATCTCCTAAACTTTTTTTTTTATACATTATATTGTTATCATTATCTATAGGCCTAATTTAGTTGATCTTATCTGTATCTACAGCAATAGCAGATTTATTATTGCACCGAACATGCTACTTGGACTGTCAACAGGGACTTCTCTCCTTTGCACCTAATAATTTGTGAATTTTCATGGATACCTGAAAGATCATTGTTGTTACTAGTAATCTAGAAAGCTCTTGGAGAACCTAGAAACACATAGTGTGCTAAAAAAAAATGTCACAAATACTTGATGAGATTGAGATAGCAATTTTAGTACATTGGCACTGAGAGGAATTTTTTTCCAAATAATTAAAAAAAACCCAAAAAAACCCCACAACAACAAAAAACTAAAAATCTACACCCCAAACCCTGAAATCCTACCTGCATATGTTTCTAGTCTCTGTGTAGATTTGGAACTCAAAATAATTGAGCATCATTCTCCAATTAGAGCAAAACTAGTGGCAGCAGCAGCAGATTGTTATTCTCAGAGTATGCAAAAGGCGTGGAGAGCATGTGATACCCTTCTGAGCAAGCAGTCTCAGAAACATGAGACAAACAAGATGCTCTAGGAAGCATGATTTTGACTTTGTTATTCCCTGTGCTGGAGAGGAAAAAACTGCTTATAACCAGTACAACAGCTGTTAGTACATTCAGCTTTGTTCAATTGTTTGTAAATAGCACAGAGAAGTGCATCAATTGGTGCACTCAGCCTCAAAGTCAGTGGAGGTTTCTTCATATCTATGTTATACATTCTAAAAGAGGAAAAGACGATATTTATCATCTTCCTTACACAGCTCTCTGAAACGTCGTTGTGTAATAAAGATGGTAAAGAGAATTATGTTGGAAAGCTTCCTCTGCTTCTCAGCCCTAGGTATTTTTATTTCTATCAATCTATTTCTGAGAATAGAAAAATATGTTACATGCTGTTTTATAACCAAATTCCCATTTGCATTAGCTGAAACTAGTGATTTTTCCCCACAGATTTCACAGAAACAATTAGGTTGGAAAACACCTCTGAGATCATCAAATCCAACCTGTGATCTAACACTGCCATGTCAGTGGGCCACGGCACTATGTGTCATGGCAAGTCTTTCCTTAAATGCCTCCAGGGATGGTG
>VXBB01015069.1:18467-30071 GCA_013399915.1 Illadopsis cleaveri
GTTTCTTCATATCTATGTTATACATTCTAAAAGAGGAAAAGACGATATTTATCATCTTCCTGGTACAGCTCTCTGAAACTTCGTTGTTTATAAAGACGGTAAAGAGAATGACATTGGAAAGCTTCCTCTGCTTCTCAGCCCTAGGTATTTTTATTTCTATCAATCTATTTCTGAGAATAGAAGAATATGTTACATGCTGTTTTATAACTAAATTTCCATTTGCATTAGCTTAAACTAGTGATTTTTCCCCAGAGATTTCACAGAAACAATTAGGTTGGAAAACACCTCTGAGATCATCAAATCCAACCTGTGATCTAACACTGCCATGTCAGTGGGCCACGGCACTATGTGTCATGGCAAGTCTTTCCTTAAATGCCTCCAGGGATGGTGNCAGCCACTTTGCTCCTAGCCTGTAGCCCTGCATGGGGTTGTTGTGGGTAAAATGTAGGACCTGGAACTTAGCTTTGTTGAATCTTATGGTGTTGGTCTTGGCCTATCAATCCAGCCTGTCCAGGTCCCTCTTGCAGGGCCTTCCTACGCTCCAGAAGATCAACACTGTGACTCAGCTTGGTGTCATCTGCAAATTTGCTAATGCTAGACTCAACCTCTTCATCCAGACCATCAAAAAAGATATTAAACAGGACTAGGCCCAACACTGATCTCTGGGGAGCACTACTACTGACTGGTCACCAAGTGAATGCAGGACCATTCATCACAACTCACTGGGCCTGGCCAGCCAGCCAGTTCTTAACCCAGTGACAGTGCACCTGTCCAAGCCATGGTCTGCCAGCTGTTCCAGGAGAAGGACATGGAAAATGACACATGCCAGTGTTAAGGCTTTGCTTAAGTCCAGATAGACTACATCAATTTGTATGTAAATGTAATAAGCTTAGGTGTGTGTTTCTTGTCCTCAAGGAACTCTGCAGTCTACAGAATCATTACAGGTCTTTTCAGTCCATCCTATATTTGGAAATTTAATATTCTATGTTCTATTTCTATTTTGTTCAATTTCTAAAAAACATTTTTACAGAGAATGGCAGAACATAGCTGCCTTACCCACTATATAAGATTTACAAAATTGTACTGGGAGAGGAATAGGTAGAGAAAATACTTACAGGTCATGAAAGGAAAGATAGGAACATTACTTTTTTAAAACTGATTCTTGAATCAGATGGATTTTCATGTCACTCTTTGATACTGATGATTCCATTCAAGACAGATGAAAATTGTGACATATATTAAGCTTCACTGAAAATTTGTAGTTTCAAATAGAACTATTTCAGTGCTTAACCTGATTTCTGAGAATGAGAATAAGTATGTAAATTCCTTAAGGATATTTGAAAGTGTTATACTTTTAGTAGAATTCAGTTTATACAAAACTGATGATATTCAAATTTGCAAGGTTAGTATCCAAAGCTCTACTAGCATGGTAGGGTATTCACAGAATTTTGTGTTCATCATGGGATGAATCACACAACAGAAGTAAGAACAGCTGACTCACTGTGGTTATGACTTGGAGTATATTTAAGTATTTGTTCACTTGATTATGTAAACAATCCAGTTAATTTCAATTATACTACTAATTAGAATGTGTATAAGTATTTGTATGATTTTGTTCCACAATAAGAGGAAATGTCACATAAAAAGATGGAGACTAGTGTTGAAATGGTTGAAGTTATTTATGGATGTTTATGAAAAGCGCAACAAATAAAGGGACCATGAGAACTTTTTGACATACAGCCCTTTATGTGTAGCCATTGCATAAATCTTTCTTAACACCTGTGGAGTTGTCACACTGAAGTGAATGAATTTGCACTGCTGTGAAATTACTAAAGACATAGAGAGAACAAAGCCCTATTCCTGTCATTGAAATATCTGATAAGTATGCTGTTCAGCATGCATGTTATTTGATTTCCCTAGTCCTAATAACAAGTCCCATCTGTTTTGTGAGGCCTATGAGTCATAGTTTCTCCTGCATAAGTCATCTCTCTGAGTATCTCTGGTTTTATTTTTAACTATAAAAGAAGCCAAAGCCATAAAATGCAATAAATATACTTTGTGTTTCTTGTTTATTAGAATGGCCTGGAAAAAAAAATTATAACAGTGCAGTAATTTCTCATAATAGTTTATTATATTGAAAGAGTAATCAGATAAAGTGCACAATTTGCCATTAGACCTTCAGAGTTCTGTGTCACTTTTTTCTCTCTATAAAATAGACCAGATTAATGTCTGCTTACACTTTTCCATCATTCAATTGTGAATATAGTTAAGAAAATCTCTGTTGCAGGAATGATGCTTCTCTGGAGTGACTAGATGTTTATTTTATTAGTATCCTTATCTCTAGACAGGTTGTCATTTGTCAGATGTTTGTCATTCTATAGTAACAAAACCTGGTGACTCACCCAACAAAGAAACTTTCCAGTTGATCCCAAACTCTTTTGCTGAAACTGAAAAGACTGTAATTTAATGCATTTAAAATTCCACCAGGGGATCCAGGTACTTCCTTGCATATGTCATTGCCCTTGAAATGATAGCAGCAAGCCTGACTAAAGGCCACCTACATAGCCATATAACCAGGAGAGGCAGAAGGAGGCAGATTCTGTACATTAAATCCACTTTGAGTAAATAAAGTTTCCACCCCTTATACTAATGAAGCAGAAAGAACAAAGAGAGACAGCAAAACAACTTGCCAGAGCCCCAAAACAGGCTGTATGATGTAAACAGGGGGAGGGGAATACACATGCAGAAAGGGAAAGGCTCCTTCATGTTCTCTTCTTTCCCTCAAGCAAAATATTTTCTCATACACTACTGGCAAGAAGAATAGGCAATATACAACTAATATTTTTTAGTCTGATAATTTAAAAACTGCCAGAGCATAACCTTGTGTTTTCAAAATACCTCTTTTAACTGACTTTTTCATGTCATGTTTTTGGTAGGTTTTGGGGTTTTTTTTAGAATGCAAGGATTTCTGTAACTTAGGGCAGATATTACGTGTTTGCCATATTAATGTATGCTTGAATATAAGTTTCATGTAGGCTTTTGTCTTTCCTACCACACACTTCTGTAATATAAAGAATAAATATGAAAACCCTATCCTATTTATCTAATTAATAGGATGACTTCCCATTTGTTGCCAAGGATTTCTATTAGAGGTAAAATTTGTCTATATCTTCCATTTGTCTTCTTTAGGAGAAAATGGATTGTGAAATTCTATGGGTAGAGTTTTCTGAGTGTTTAATTACAATCTCTCAAGCTTTCATCTCAAGGTAAAATTCCTCAGGTTTGAATTCTGACAAAATTCAGAGCCTATTTTACTTTTTGTCTTTTGAAGAAACAAAAATCAGTATTTTTGCTATCTTTTGTGAGCTGTGATGGATCCTTGGTGAGCTTAGCTTATGTGGGCTCAAAGGCACAGGGATCATGATAAGCAGCAAATACTTTCTCTGGGAAGAAGTAGGCAATGACTGTTGAAGTTGCACCTGCCTTGCATGCCTGTCGGAGAGCCCAAAGCTTCTGTTTCTGCCAGAGAATTCAAATTCAAGAAAGAAGGGAAGTAAGAAATATACTTCTTGCCTCTGTGCAATAATTTGTCATTGGAGTAGTGGATGTTGTAGTTGATGGAGAAGGAAGAGAGGAAAGAGTGCTCTGACTAAAGTATGCTTGCTTCTTTGAGCATATTTATGTGCACACGTGTGGAGAACTGGCTAATGTGGGAAGGAAAAAGGTTTTTATTCATACATAGTCTGAGCTGAAACAGATGGTGCTGCTGCTGAGATTTACTAGTATAAGATTTCCTGTATAAACCTTTAATGCCATTTATGGTATTGAAAGCATGTGGTTATTGTATTTTCCTGTGTTGCTGCACAGTTCTAACACTATTTTTCATAGACTCATAGAATGGTTTGGGTTGGGAGGGACCATAAAGATCATCTAGTTCCAATGCCCCTGCAGTGGGTAGAGACACCTTCCACAAGACCAGGTTGCCCACCCAGCATGGTCTTGAATACGTTAGAGGCTTCAATACAGACAACCCACTGACATAATTTTACTCTTTTTCAAAGCCTGTGACCAAATGGCAACAATCTTTAAATGAAAGAGGGTAGATTTAGTTTGGACATAAGGATAAAGGGTTTTTTATGATGGTGATGGTTGGAGACTGGAACAGGTTGTCTGTAGCTGTAGATACCCCATGACTGGAAGTGTTCAAGGTCAGGTTGCTTAGGACTTTGAGCGACCTGATGGGTATTGGTAGATGTCCCTATTCCTGGCAGGTGAGTAGACTACATGATCTTTGGAAGTCCCTTCTAACCCAAATCATTCAATAATCTAAATTTTTATGGCTTCTTGTTTCCACAGAACAAAGGACTTGTGAAGAAGTGGAGAGAGCTTAAAAAATTTGGAAACCAAACTGATTACAGAGTCCACAAATGCCTAAAGCATGGACTCCATTCCTATAACTCTCTTGGATAAACCTGCATAGAGTATTTGTGAACTAGAGGCAAAAATAAGCATCAATAAGATAACAAATGCACACTTCATCAAATAAGCTTCCCAGAGAAAGTGCATTGAATGAAATTATCTGTACCTTCTGGAAAATGAGTTTATATGTATTTGCCTATCTTTTCATCACTTTATAAATATTTTAATTTGAAAAAATATAACTAAGCCAATTTCGGAGGGCTGAAAATCACAAGTCTTTGGTTCTGAGCAAAAAGAAAGTTGTTTGCCTCAGCTGAATGTTTAGAAAGACAATGTCTATAGCCAGAAATAAGAAGCAAAATACAAAAGAACTTTTTTGGATCATTTTTCTCTACATTACTATTCTCTAAATGCAGGCTGGTAGTGGTCCTTTTACGTAGCCATTGCATCTCTTATGACTTTAAATAATAGGAGGAATAAATTATTCTGATTTAGCACATTCACAGGTTAATTGATGAGTAGTATTTTATTGTCTCTTTAATTTTGAATTTGCTTTTTTTTTTTGAGATGGGGATAATCCAATAAAGTTTTTGAGTGAGACATACAAACCCATTTTTCATTAACTGATGACTTATAATGTTTGCTCAGATTCCTAAAACAATTACTGTAATAAAACTCATATAGGGGCAAGTAAAATGCATTGTATCTAATTAAAACTTTATGAAATACATTTGGACACTGCATTGAATTGAATACTATAAATAACAAAAAAAATAATTAGAGATGATACTAGCATCTATTTAAGCTTATTTGCATTTTGCTGCTTACATTCAGTGCCAAAATTCACGCTCTGTTCTCAGTAGTAAGTAGAATAGCTACAGTCCTTGAGCTGTTTATGAGTCCCATTTTTGCATCTCTCTGCCTGGCCAGTCGACAGATTTTCTGAAAAAAATGGTCCCTCATCCTCTCCCCACTTGTATCTTCTGCTGTCAGCCTTCAAGGCTGTACCAGAAAGGTTGGTATTTATGCAGTCCTTGACTTTGTTGGAAAAGCCGAGGCAATGTAAGAAGTTCCTACTCCTCCTCTGGCTCTTTGTCATCGCCACAGCAGTTGGCAACAACAACAGTTATGTTAATGGTACTCTGTATAGGCTGTGTTACACACCATATTACTGGAAAGGTCCATCTGAAATAGAACTTCAAAGGTGGGTTATTTTAATTGCTAGAAGTTGTCCCCCGCTTTTTTTTTTTTTTCCCCCGCTCATACTATGACCTCAATAACAGCTGTACTAGCACAGAGGAGGGTGCAGGTGAGGTATAAATATTCTGGCGGACAAGATGTTGCCATAAGAGACTAGATTTTGTGTTTTCTTTATGGATTTTCTTTTGGGTTTTACTTTTATTTTTATCCTTTGGTTATTTATATAGTTATAGTCCAGAAGTCCTACTTAAGCCTTCAGCTCTAGAAGTCCATATCAAAGCAAGTCTTTCTGACAGCATGTGTTGGACCATCATGCTAGGCTAGGTTAGGTTATGTTCACCAGGAAGTGTAAAATGTCCAGGTGGTGTTGGATGACTAGAGATAGTAGAGGACTGCCTTTTTCATATCTGAGTCACTGATGCAAACCCAAATAAGCTGTCAAATGAAGACAATTTTGTCCAGTAATGAATTCAAAAAAAAGTTGCAAAGGTTTACACTGAAAATTATTGTGAAGACAATGTATATGATAGTTTAATTCCAGACCAAAATTAAACTCCAAATAAGCCATCCCCCTTCCCCCCACTCCTTCCAACAAGAGAGGGACAAAAGCAGAGAGTATGAGTTTAGATAACAATTTACTGAAAGAAAAAAAGCAATCAATAAGAAGAGCACAGTAATAGCAACAATGTTAATGAAGAGAGAATGTGCTTCAGACACTAAAAGGTGTTCACCAGCTCAACTTAGTTCCATGTGGCTGCTGGGACAAAAACAAGGTGGCAGCTGTTCCTATGAGCAGCACTACGTGGTTTCCCAGGCAAAGGCAAGATGGAAGGTGCTCCTTGCAGCTGGCACTCCCATCTCTGGGCCTGAGACAATGACAAACAATGATGGACAAATCCCAAAATATCTGTATTTTCTGTCCTGAACTGCTAATTTTTTTCCAGACCGCTGCACTCTACTGATTCAAGTCCATGTGGCAGTGACACTTCAGACTGTTCCACCTTGCTCCACGTGGCTGGACTCAGCTCCTTTTGGCTCAGCTGAAATTGGGCTCATCTCTGCTGCTCCATTCCCTAGAGATCCTTCCCACGCTGTACTGCTTTTCAGGACAGTGTGTTGGAGCTGCATCTCGGTGGAAGGGGGAGGGGATGGGCAACCTCAGAGGATGTGGTTCTCAGGGCTGATCCTGGCAATCCCCCCCAGTGAAGAAAGGGAGACAAAATGATGCCCTTCCAGGAGTACTTTCCTTCTTCCCTCCAAAACATGCTCCACCAGCGAAGATGTACGTGGTATAGAACAGCAACCTGGCCACGCCTGCACTGCTCCTAAATTTCACCCCCTCTCTGCAACCAGGATGACACAGTTTGCACAGATTTATTAATTGAGAAAAATACAGTTTAAACAGGAATCCTCCATAGCTGAATGCTGTGACATTTCAGACTATCTAAGTATTCTCTTAGGAGTTGCCATTTAAAACTAAACCAGTTTCCTATGGGGAATTCCCTTTTTGTTGCCAACCATTCATTCAGTGGGTAGCACTTTTGATCTGCCTCTTGGATGACCAGCAGTGTGTTACTGCAAAGGCTTTTCAAGCAGGGTGAAAATCAATAACCACCAAATTGTAACAGGGAAGCTGACTTCTAGGAAAAAGAAAAAAGCAAGCATTAAAACCTGTCACGAATATAGTTCCAGAGATGTTAAAAGTCTAAGGGACAGGAAAATTGCCTAATAAAACCCAGAAATATGAGCAGTTATTTTTATGGACAAAAAGAATGATAGTAAATATGGTAATTATTAATTATTCTTATGAACATATTATAATTCCCTCTATAAATTAAGTGCAGCCATCTATTTTTGGCTTTATCTGTGCAGCTACAAAAATACACATTTTGACATTTTTTAGATAATAACAATGCTTCTTGAGTATACAATCACGTATTATTTGACTTTGCATACTAAAAGAAATAAATTTTCAAAGAAACTAAAAAAATGACCCCATTAAAAAAAAAATAAAAAAAGCAATTTGGAAGAACCAAAGAGTTTTATAAAAATCCCAACAAATGTAAACTATACCTATTGGAAAAAACAAGCAAAGTCATCTCTGGGAAAAAATGATAAAAGTTAAACAATTAACCAGTATGCAGTTTTAAATCATGTGAACAAAAGTAGCCATAAGTATCCTTTCAATGCATACATGGAAAAATTCGTATCTTGTAAAAGCACTTGTATTTTTCCTTTGAAGAATGACCTATGAAGTAAGGAGTTTAAACATAGGGAGATATCCTCAAAATAATAATTTTAGTTCAGTAAGAAAATTTATTTGAAATAACAGAAAAAAAATTGCAAATTATCCTTATGCCTTTTTAGATGTTGAAAACTATGATCTTATGTCACTCATGCACTGTTGTTTAAGATAGCTTCTTTAGTATTACAAAGTGCCAGTAAAGGATTACAATCTCAATCCATTTTCCCAACTTCTTGATTCATTAATATGCAGGTTAGTTTCAGAATAAGGCAGTAAATTCAAACATGTATTGTTTTGATAATGCACACAATGTTAGTTTTATTTCTTTTTCTTATTTATTTAACTGTGTCTAGTAGACAGCAACAGTGGATCACTGAACTATTTTACTGGGCCAGTTTCCCAAACAGTACAAGTTTCCATTTTCCTTTAGACTGTTGACATATGTTCTGTTTCCATAAAACCTGTGAACATGACAATCTATGACCTGAATACCCTTTTTACAAGTGGAGGGTTTTTCTCCCAGCTGCCTCCACTCATCTGTGAGTGTATCTCATCGATCTGTGAACAGCACTTCTGAACACTTTTTCATATTCAGCATATGGAATGTGTTTAGATATGGGAGAGGATGGGATTAGCCCCTTAATGCGCTTTCCATTCCCTTTCTTTCTTTGAAAAACAAGCAATAAATCCTGCAATTTGGGCTCAAATCATCCTCAAATATGTAGTCTAGCCTAATAGTGGATGAGTGTGAAGAAGGGTGGCGCAGCTAAGTCGTTGATGTCTAGAGTGGAGAGTTTTGCTTATATTATATATTATTCATGTTAGAAGAGCTTTTTGAGAGATGCTGTCTAGTGCTTTGCTGTCAACGTGCTCAGGAGTGGCAAGCACTAGGATTTTTGTATTTCAGTATCTCAAAAATCAGCAGAGGAAATATTCCAATGCCTTTTTTGATTTTGTCACTCAGAACGAAAAATCTATCTATTGTATAGTTTAACTACTGTGACAGAATAGAATCAGTTGATAAGGGCTGTCTCTTTAAGTAGTCAGGCAGATATTTTTTATTCTAAGCCTGACAAATTGCAGAGCAACAAGTGAAAAAACAGTGGAGCAAAAGGTACTCTGTGATTACTGAGAATACTATTGTTGTTAAATTAATCTGTTCTAGTGTTTAATCTTCACAGAAACAGTTTACTTAAGAAGTGAAGCATTCTTAATCTGATGTAGTTCTAATAACTATGTTTATTGGAAAAAATATATTGATTAAATAGACACTGTGATTAAATAACTTTAGTTTTGACCTTTCTTCTTCCTGCTCCCAAAGCATGATGTTGCAATAACATGATCTTTATTACAAACTACCTCATTCCATGATCCAGTTCAACAACTATTTTACTTATATAGATCATTATTCAGTCAAGGCCACATATCTCATTTGGTGAATGCTATGCACATCCATCATTTTTAGATTCAGTGAAGTTTCTGGATGTGTACTCATTAGTTAATAAAGAATCAGTGTTTCTGTAATTTTCTGTTTGATGGGACTTTTCCAAACTACCTGCAATGGCAACAGTCATCAAGTATGTTCTGTCACTGTAAACCCTGAAGATATTTTATCTCAGTCACAATATTGTTGGAATGGCAAAATTTTGCTGCTGTTCAGTTCAAAGGCAAAGATGTTACCATAAATGCCTTGGTATTCCCTTCAGCTCATTCCTAGAAAATCCTGCACTGGAAAGTGTTTCCATAATATCTCTGCTACAGAGGAGATTTAAAAATACTTTTTATGGAAAAGACTGCGTTAAGATTGAGCAAATCTTATCTTATGAACAATTTTTATTGGACAAACCTTGTGTTATGAATATTAGATTCTCTGAAAATTTTGTGATAATGGCATTACCTCAGTTATAATTGTATCCATTCAGGGTAAGAGCTGCTGGTTAAAAAGCTAACTAGCATCTGAGAAACCCTAATTTAGTTCTCTGCTAGTACGTAGATTTTCTGCATGACTGAGAAAGTACTTAAAACAGCCTTGTGAATATATTCAAGACAGTTAGGGGAAGCTTCACAAATGCAAAGTTGGCCATATTTTGATAATTTAGAAAGTACCCTTTAACTCTCACTGTTTTATTAGCACACAGTGCCAGTAAAAGTACCTCTTTAAACATCGTGGTTTCTTTTTGTTTGTTTGTTTTCTTACACTTGCATTTTGTTTATTAGCTATTTTGAAGGCTTCAAGGGATTCTCCTGTATACTCACACAATCTGGAAAAATAGTCGTTCCACTCTGCTAATGGACTCTCTTCAGATCTTTTCTACTCCACATTTCTTTAGTGGTTCTCAGTTTCTCTGGCTGGAAGATCTCTGAAGTCAACAGGTGTCCATTTTGGGCTCTTCACATGATGTATATTAAGGCTGAAAAAGCCATAAAAATTCACTTCAGTCCAAAGGGTGATTGAAAATCCCACTGACATCCATTGAAGGCTATCAGATAAAGCTACCCTCTTTGTAGGAATGCCTCTCCTCCCCACAAATTGTGGCAGGGCAGTAATAGTTATAACTAAGTAATAACAATTACTAAGCATATACATATTTCCAGCCTGAATTTTAGCCAGAGCTCCACCCTATCCAGTTGTAACAAACTGCAAATACTGAAAGTTCTGAACTGAAACTTCCCCTTTCCCTGGATTGCTGCTTCCTTCTTCAGCATCACACAGCTTTTCTAAATATTATATTTACAGATTTAAGCAAGAGGAGGAAAAAAAAAGTCTAGATATCCATTTGGTTTGATTATGTTTTTATGTTCTTAAATCAACGTCAGCCTGTCTTCTTCTAGGATGGTATTTAAATCCTGGCAGTCATTAAGAGTGGTTGTCCATAGTTCTGGGTTGCCTTTTCTTTATTTTACTTTGTTGCAGGATAAGACCATCATCTGTATTCTTGGCTATCTCAGGTTCTTGTGTTTTCTTAGGAAAACTTTACAGTGGATTTGTGTTCTGTGATACCTACAAAGAAGGCATGAGGAAAATTGACACAGCATGTGTAAAATCCCAGAGCCCATTTAGTGTCACAAGCAATGTGAATGATGGAAGTATGTCTTAATTTAGATTCTCTGCTTACGTAAAGGTTGTCTTGCTGTTACAAGTCCACTGACGAGTGTTGCATTAGTGTCAAGGGATGAAATGTGCTTCTTCCTCACTAGCTTACTAACTTTTCTTCATTGGTTTGTCTGCACACTTTTGTGGATGTACACAATGCAGCTTGTTCTGCCTGTGAATTTACTGAGAGGATGTATTCTCCCCACTTTCTATTAGAAAGCTGAACAGGAACTATAGCAATGTTCTCCCTCTTCCAGCACCTTGGTGTGCCAGCTATTATAAACTCAGTGCAGCCATTATGAGCTCAATGCAGAAAGGTGTCTTGTTCTGTGAGTTTTTTACTGACAGCCTGAATGTATCCACCTACCAGAGAAAGGTTTCATTGTATGTCTCCTAACCTTTAGTCACAATCTTCCAGGCTGTTAAAGCTTCATATTGTTGGAATCACATTGCTGCTGGCTTTACAATGCAGCTGAAATGGGTCATTGATCCAATAGTGTGATTGTAAATATGGCAGCTGGATGGTCTGCAGCTTCTTTATGGCACAGTGTGCATATCAGAGATATCTGTGTCCAAGTCCCAATGTAGATGCTTTCCTCTCTTGCAGGTGTGTATTTACTATATATGTAGCTTTTCTTTTTTTTTT
>VXBB01015069.1:30124-49039 GCA_013399915.1 Illadopsis cleaveri
TTTTTTTAAATTTGCTGTCCTGTTCAGTTGTTGGACATTCTTCCTTTATCTTTTTATGTCTGTGTTCTTGAATGAGTCTTCTGTCCTGCTTACTATACTTTGTGTCAGTAGCTACAAAAACTTATGCAGCAGTGTGGTGCAGATATCATTGAACTGTCATTAAACTTGTCAGCAGTGAAGCTGAGTAGGATAGAGGCTAAACAGGCCTGAAACATTACCCAGATTTTCATGGCATTTTTCAAGAAAGCATCAAGCTTTATGTCTTTACTAATATGCTTCTCAATTAAAAGTGAGTTTACTGATTTGGGGGTTTTTTTGATGATGATGATTCAGTTTCTGTTGGCTTTTTGGAAGAAGTTTCCTTATTGCTGTTCTGTTTGATTACTTTCTCAGAGACATTGCTCCTGTTAGATGATGAGTCTGTCTCTAATTAAGAAAGCTGTACCATTCTAGAATATTTATAAGAAGGTCAGTTTTAATCTAGTCTATTTTTGTTTTGATTCTTGTTTTCAAGTGAAAAATTGCATCTCATTATCTTGAGAGTTACATTATTATTATACACCTTTACCAGGTGTAAGCATGTTTTCATTTCTAGCATTCGTTTTTCGCATTTCTCATTGCTTCTTTAGTGAAATTAAAAAAAAAAAAAAATCCACTTATCTTCCATGCACTCATTTTTTTGTACCATTGACAATGTTTTCTTTTCTATTCTTTCTTTATCTGGGAATCTGGTTTACATCTAGGTTGAGTGTTTCTATTCTCTAGTCTGAGTTTCTAAATGCTATGTAGTTTGACTGTTGTTTTTTCTTTCAGTGGACCACATTGTTCATGGCTCTCAGTACCATGTTTCACTCATTGTATGCTGGTTAGTAACTACATCAAACTAAACGTTTCATTTTATTTTATTTTTAGACCTTTTCTAACCAAAATGTGACTATTACAAGCAGAACAGTATATTCACTCAGTTTCACGCTTTAGCAACCTCTGCTCTTCCATGCAAGTTCCATGTCATTAGCCAAGGCTGATAAGAAAGAGAGAAAATTACTCTATAGACTGAGGATCTGTGGATTTTACTTACTACTTTGGACTCCTAATACAAAAGTGTCACAAAATGAGAACAGGAATCAGGCTTTGTATTAAGAAGATCAGTGAAGTACGTGGTTACATAAAATAGAACTTCATATAAGAGCTCAAATCTGGAAAACCATAAGAATCTATTTCATTATAATATTTAGTTTGAAGATTAAAGCTAAGGTCAGAAACTTAGTATTTTCTTGGTAATTTTCTAGTTCACAATGTCTCTATTTCATGCTACTAGAAGCAACTACTGTGTGTATTATTTTTCCTACAATAAAATCGGAAACAGAAACGTTAAGTGAAAAACTTAAGGGTAGAGAATGAGAAACACAAATGAAATTAATATCTCACTGCTGTACTTTTTTAGGCCTTAATTTACAGCTAAACGTCAGCTTTGTTGCACTTTATTCCCTCTTATCTTTCCATTAATAGGGGAATTACTCTATTGCAAAGATAAGGCATATCTAGCACCCCACTTACACTATATTTAATTACAGGGAGAGAGAACAAAAATAATTTTAAATGAAAACACATACTGAAACTGGAACACAGCCAGCATGTCTGGTTCTGCCATTTCCTGAATGAAAAGTGTTTGAAGTGCATTTGTCTCTCATTCTTTTTATCATTTTCTGGTAATTGCTTTTGATTCTTTCAGGATCAGTGCAGAAATGGATTCTGTAAATCCATCCAAAGACTTGGTTTTAGCCAGTGTTAAAAGAAGTAAATAGGTGGAGTTTTTCTCTCCCTTAACAGAAATTCAATGCAATATATCTAACATTCATATTAGGTCTTCTTTGTACTGAATTCTCATCAAATTGAATTTATATAGAACTGATACTTTTTGGCTCAAAGGTATCTGCATGGCATTAACTTAGAGAGAAACTGTTATTTCCATCTGCAGTGGCCCTGTTGTGCAAGGTATTAAAGTGCATACTTCTTTTCACCAGGTTTTTCTGGTGGCACCTGCAGCATTTAGAACAACAGACAACAAAGGGGAAAAAAATATGCATTTTGATTGTCTTTTCTTCTGTGTTTATGAAAACACAGTCTTTAAGTGACATTTATAGGGACCTATTTTGCTTTCATGACATAAGATTCTTTGATTAATCATTTCACAAAGAATGGAAGGATAGACCTTTAAAACTGTGATCATGTTTAGAATCCAACTTTATGTTAAGCTCTTTTTAGGCTTTGACAGTTTTTATTTCCTTTGTGTTTTCCAACATGAATTGGAAATGCTGAAATACCATAAAACAAGCTTGGACAAATTTGATAGATTCATATCCAGATCTAGACTTTCAGTGCACTCTTGACTGTAAACATGCCTCTCACTCTCCCAAATTACTACCCTTCTGTTTATGTCCTGAGAGGGAAGAGAATTTCTATTCTATATCTCATCAAAGACTTCATGCTCTGGCTTTCCACTTTTCCCTGTTTCCATTATTCTGCACTGTCATATTGTTTGACATCTGTCTTTTGTTGCGCTCTGCTATGCCAGCATTGGTTGTTTCCACACCATCTTTCTATGTGTCCTGTGTACAAAGAATGTTCTGGCCATTATCCCTTATAAGGAAAGGTTCCTCAGCACATCATTTCCTCTTACATAAAAGGGATTGGAGAGTTCAATTTTATATATCATATATATTGCAAATTATTACAGTGATGGAATGCTGTTAGGAAATTCAGAGATACCAAGATTTTTAATTGAAGTAAAGTTGACGGTGTTAAATGTAAAGTAAAAATGTAATGCCAATGCCAGTGTGTTTGTATTTCATGTTTTACAGCATTCGATGAGACAGAAAAACAAATATTTTTCCCTATTCTGAATTCTTCAGAAAATCATCTGTTCAGATTTCATTGGAATTAATGTTTCCATGTGTGTTGTGTTTGCATGACAGTTTTTTGGTAGGGGAAGGGCCTGCAGGAGTGGCTTCTATAAGAAGCTTTCAGAAGCTTCCTCCATGTCTGGCAGAGCTAATGCCTGCAGCTCCAAAGACTAATGTGCCACTGGTCGAGGCTGGGCCAAATAGAAATATGCTAACATATTCTGTGATAGCATATTTAAGACAAAGTAAAACAAAAGTTACTGGGCAGGTGTAACTGTGGCCAGAGAAGAGCAGGGTGAGAACATTTGAGAGGAGCAACTCTGCACACACAAATGTCAGCTCAGAAGGAGGGGCAGGCGGCTCTCCAGGCACTGAAGTGTCGCCTGCAGCCCATGGTGCAGACCACGGTGAAGCAGCTGTGCCCCTGCAGCCCATGGAGATCCATGGGAATGCAGAGATCCACCCATAGCCTGTGGAGGAGACCCATGCCAGAGCAAGCGGGTGCCCGAGAGGAGGGTGAGAACTCATGGAAGACCTGTGCTGTACCAGGCTCCTGTCAGGGACCTGCAGATCCATGGAGAGAGGAGCTCATGCTGCAGCAGTGGGATCATAACATGGGGAAGCTGTCAGAAGTGCTTACTGAGCAGTTTTCCATCATTTCCCAGAAGCCCTGGCTAACTGGGGAGGAACCTCCCAGTTGCCTGGAAGTTACCATATGTCACTTCCATCTACAAGAGAGGTTGGAAAGAGGATCTGGAGAACTACAGGTCTGCAGTCTAATGCCAGTGCCAGGGAAGGTCATGGAGCAGATCATCTTGAGGGCCATACATGGCATGTGCAGGACAACCACAGTACCAGGCCCAGCCAGCATGGGTTTATGAGAGGCAAGTGTTGCTTGACTGATCCGATCTCCTCCAATGACAAGGTGTCCCACTAAATAGATGAGAGAAAGGCTGTGGATGTTTTTTACATGGACTACAGTAAAGCTTTTGGCACCATTTCCCTCATAATTCTCCTGGAGAATGTCTGCTCATGGCTTGGGCAGGTCCACTGTTTGCTGGGTAAAAAGCTGACTGGATGGTTGATCCCAGAGAGTGCTGGTGAATGAAATTACATCCAGTTGGAAACTAGTCACAAGTGAGGTTCCACAAAGCTCTGTATTGTGTTTAGTCCTGTGTAATATTTTTGTAAATGATCTGAATGAAGGGATTAAGTGCACCCTCAGTGACTTTGCAGGTGACACAAAGTTCAGTCTGAATGTTGACGTGCTGGAGGGTAAGAAGGCTCTGCAGAGGGATCTGGACATGCTGCATCAATGGGCCAAAGCAGTCGTGTGAGTTTCAACAAGGCCAAGTGCCAGTTCCTGCACATGAGTCACAACAACCCCCGTGCAAGGCTACAGGCTAGGGGCAGGGTGTCTAGAAAGCTGTCCAGTGGAAAAAAATCTGGGGCTGCTTGTCAACAGTGGCTGAAAATGAACCAGGGTGTGCCCAGGAAGCCAAGAAGGCCAATGGCATCGTGATCTGAATCAGCAATAGTGCGGCCAGCAGGACCAGGGGAAGTGATTTTCCTCCTGAACTCAGCATTGCTGGGGCTGCACCTCAAATCCTGTGTCCAGTTTCAGTCCCATCACTACAAGAAAGACATTGAAGTGCTGGAGTATGTCCAGAAAAGGGTGACAGAGCTGGTGAAGGGTCTGGAGCACAAGTCATCTGTGGGATGTTTCAGGGAGCTGGGGTTGTTTAGCCTGTAGAAAAGGAGTCTCAGGAGAGACCTTATTGCTCTCTGGAACTACCTGAAAGGAGGTAGTAGCCAAGTGGATGTTGGTCGCTTTTCCCAGGTAACAAGTGACAGAATGAGAGGAAATGGTCTCACAATGTGTTGAGGGAGGTTTAGAGTGAGTATCAGGAACAATTTCTTCATGTACAGGATTGTTAAACATTGGAACAGGCTGCCCAGTCACTGTCCCTGGAGGTATTTAAAAGACCCATAGATGTGGTGCTTAGGGCCATGGTGTNAGCAGTCGTGTGAGTTTCAACAAGGCCAAGTGCCAGTTCCTGCACATGAGTCACAACAACCCCCGTGCAAGGCTACAGGCTAGGGGCAGGGTGTCTAGAAAGCTGTCCAGTGGAAAAAAATCTGGGGCTGCTTGTCAACAGTGGCTGAAAATTAACCAGGGTGTGCCCAGGAGGCCAAGAAGGCCAATGGCATCGTGATCTGAATCAGCAATAGTGCGGCCAGCAGGACCAGGGGAAGTGATTTTCCTCCTGAACTCAGCATTGCTGGGGCTGCACCTCAAATCCTGTGTCCAGTTTCAGTCCCATCACTACAAGAAAGACATTGAAGTGCTGGAGTATGTCCAGAAAAGGGCGACAGAGCTGGTGAAGGGTCTGGAGCACAAGTCATCTGTGGGATGTTTCAGGGACCTGGGGTTGTTTAGCCTGTAGAAAAGGAGTCTCAGGAGAGACCTTATTGCTCTCTGGAACTACCTGAAAGGAGGTAGTAGCCAAGTGGATGTTGGTCGCTTTTCCCAGGTAACAAGTGACAGAATGAGAGGAAATGGTCTCACAATGTGTTGAGGGAGGTTTAGAGTGGGTATCAGGAACAATTTCTTCATGTACAGGATTGTTAAACATTGGAACAGGCTGCCCAGTCACTGTCCCTGGAGGTATTTAAAAGACCCATAGACGTGGTGCTTAGGGCCATGGTGTAGTTGTGGGCTTGGCAGTGTTAGGTTCATGGTTGGACTTGATGATCTTAAAGGTCTTTTCCAATGTAAAGGACTCTAGGATTCTATGAAAAGATGTTTTAAAAACAGATAATGTTCCAGTGTAAACAATTCATTGCAAGCATGTACTCCATCATGTTGCACAACAGGACTTACTTTCCTTTTGGCTCCTAAATTAGTAGTTTTAGTCTTTCACTGCAGCTCAGAGTAAGACAAAAACATTGTCTCAGCAGCACTGTCTATGCTTCCTGACTCCCCTTTATTTTTGAAAAAAAATATGATTTCTTGGGGCTTGGGGATTTTTCAAAGTTTTGTTTGATTGGTTTTCATTCAAAATGTTTATTTTGTACGTATTTCACAAAAGAGTGTTTGCAAAAGTACAAACACACCACAGGCTTGAACAAAGTAACATTCCTATTCCCTCAATTATACATCATCAACTCCTTGCAACACCTGTTCATGCTGTGAAACGATATTCAGCATGTTGATCTTCACTTCCCTCTGGTCTTTTCAATTAAAAAAATTAATACAGTAACAAACCAAACCACCATGTCATCTGCAGTGACAAAGTCTTGGGTTTTGTTTCTCTTGCTTTAAGTTTCTGAGAATATCAAACACCCAGGTTTTCACAGAGTTTTACTCTAACAACTGCTCAACATCTGGTGTAACATAGGTCAGATAGGGTGCTGGATAAAGAGGAGGTGGAATACCTTTAAGTATAGGAAAAAGGCTCAGACCTTCATATTAGAAGAGGAGAAGCAATGTGAAAGGATGGGGAGGCCATGATGGTACCACAGAAAAGGAATGGAAAAAAAAAGATGTTGCAATGGCTGAGCAGAATGCAATTCATGGATATAAGAACAGGTCGGTTTTATTGTTCAGTCATAGGTTTCAAAGCTGACACTACTTTTTATCTCTCATACATTCTAAAACCCTTCTGCAAATATAGTATCCACAAGGTTTTGACAACCTCAGCTCTCTAGATACTTAACAAATGCCTTTTTAGGATCACATAATTATTGTTTGAGTGTCTATTTGAGGCTCAGTATGAATAGGATCTCCTGTGGCAGTACAGCTCCTTTGAACACAAGCACTGGGTTGCTGTTACATCCTGAATCATAAGAGAAAAAAAATTGTTCAGTGCAGATCTGATCTGCTCCCTCTAAATTCTAAAGCTAAATTGGAATAATACCTCTGAGTTGGTTGAGAAGGTGTTTTTCTTTACTGATATATTACACAAGAGTTCGTTAACTGTGGAAAATACTTTAATTTACTGGGAGCTGAATTTACCAAAGAGCTAAATTAGAAAACCATTAAGTCAATTTAGGGACATCAATAGGAAAAGAATATGCAATTCCTGACAAGTTGAATTTTAAAACTGACCTACAAATAGAAAAGTATGCATTCATCTTTATTTCTGATTTTAATTTCTTTTGATTATTCCTTTTCAGTTGGCTTTGACTACTAGACTCCAGAGACTTTCAATGTCCAGCATGTCTTTGTGAGGGCAGTTGTACATTGCAAACTAATTACTTCTCAATTTCTATCTATTTTCCTTTTGTAATAAGCCACATGTACTGAGTTTCCTACACTACATTTCCCTTTACAAAATATTTCTTGCCAACTCACAAAAGCTTTTAAGCTTTCTGCTTTAAGTTTTTATTTGTTACCTTCTTTGTTTTCTGACATTTTAGTTGGGAGTGTTAGCAGTAAAATCATAGTTAGAATTATCTTTACTGACATCAGAGAGACATAAAAATACCTCCTTACTTATCTCTTTACTGGGACATCAGTAACGTGTTCAGTGCTGTTTCCCATGGCCTCTCCTCAACAAACCAGAAGGATACAGATTGAATGGGTTGTATGTGAGAAGTGTAGGAAATTGGCTAACAGTTCACACTCAGAAGGTGTTAATCAATGGCTTTTGCTCAGCTTGGCAATCTGACACAAGTGAGGTCCTGAGGGATTGATACTGGGGCCCATTCTGTCCCACATGTTCATAAATTGCATGGGTGATGGGATTGAAAGCACCCTTGCCAAGTTTGCTGATGCTGCCAAACATGGCAGTGAAGAGAACATGGCAGAAGGGCAGGCCATCCCACAGAGAGGCCTGGCAGGATGGAAGGTGAGCTAGAGAGAGCAGTATGGAGTTTATAAAAGACAAATGTTAATTCCTGGGATGAAATAACCAAAAAACCCACTACAGGTCAGCAGTGTGTGGCTGGCAAGGAGCCTTACTGAAAGGGACCTGGGGTCTTGGTGGGCAACAAGCTGAACATGANTAATATTCTTCCTCTATGCCATAATAATGCTATTTTCAGAAGGAACAGAGGGAACAGAGGGAACAGAGATGACTAGTGTGAAAATATAGCTGATCAAAATTTAAGATCAAAATGTTAGTTTAAAATTACATATTTGATCTGTATTCTGCTCAGTGCTTATGTAGGCAAACTAGAGAAAGATCTTTATGATAATGTGTGACTGCCAAAGCCAAAAGGAATCTGAAAAAAATTGAGCAATATTTACTTATGCCTTAAGTATTATATAACTCCTTAAATTCCTCCCAATAAACATATGGGTAAAAAGGACGGAGAACTTTTTTCAGCTCTTTGTAGCTTAGGCAATCTACCAGATGTTTTCACAGACACAAAAGATAGAAATATACTTGAATACACTTCATGGAAGTGGCCCCCAGAGAGTCCTACTGATGTTACAGAGACATTTACAAGTGCAAGGATCTGTCAGAATTACTTCCAGATCTGGAGTTTAGCTTGTAGGTTTTACGGATAATGACTTAGTAAAATATATCTTTTAGTTATTTTATTGTGATTTCTTTTAAGCAAATGGTAAAAATGTGAGTTATAAAAAAATGATGAAACATTTGTATCTAAGTTAATGTTGAAGATCACAAGCAGAAAGTGCTTGAAAGCCTCATCAGTTATAATTATCCATTACTTTTGTGCCTTAGTGCAGCACAATATGTGTTATGCGTATCTGCTGGTCAGAAGGACTTTTTCTTCATATGATTTTGGACGTTGAAAACAGTACGAAGAAGTTCAAATCTTACCAGAGATTTTCATCAGGCAAACAAAGTAATTGATTTTTTTTTTTCCAAGGCTCACAGGTGTTTCCCAAGTGCCACATGATTTCAAGGTTAAGTGTCATGCCCACCCCCCGTTCCTTACATGTAAAATGAGCAAGTATAGACTATCCATCAGCATGAGACTGTGTGAGGTAAGGAAGTATATTGACAGGATGTAAATTTTACCATTTGAAATCTCAGCACCGTGACTCTCATGGATGGGTTTGTTCATGTTTAGTACTATTGCTTTGATGCAGCTGAGGAGCAGCCGCTGTTAGGAGTTCTGGGAACTGCAGAGATTTCACAGTGGAGGTAAACAAATACTCTGCCCCACTGTGATTCCAAGGGAACTGTACAAACCTTTTCACAGGGAAGCTGTACTATTTTTGATTAGCACAGCATTCCAAAAACCTCTAAGATGCATCTTGCAACATGTGTACCTGTGAATTGCATTTGAACATACTTATTTTTCTGTGAAATTCAGAATTTGGAACATTATTTTTGTGTCTACCGCTATATTCTTTTGTTAAACTGAGATTTCGACAGCCTGCCTGTGAATGACCATCTAAATAGTGGCACATGCAGATGAGGGCATGACAGAGGTTGAAATCTACTGCCTGAAAGAGGGTAAAAGGCTCTTGTACAGTGTCCAGCAGTCACACTAGTGGAGACTTGGACAGCCACCATTCTCTTACCTTTCCATTAGTTACTCACACTGTGTTTTTAGCAGCTCTCTCCTCCCTCTATTTGACCAATGCAAGTGGAATGTTCTAGNCCCTGGTGGGCAACAAGCTGAACATGAGTCAGCAGCAACAATGGCAGGTCTAATTCCTGGGCTGCACCTACCAAGGAACTACATTCCTTTAAATTTTTTCTATGTGGTCTATTTTACTGTGGCTTGATATTTTGTGTTTTGAGTGGTTTTTTTCCAGCAATTTCCTTGCATATATATATATATATATATATAAAATATATNTGAAGATCACAAGCAGAAAGTGCTTGAAAGCCTCATCAGTTATAATTATCCATTACTTTTGTGCCTTAGTGCAGCACAATATGTGTTATGCGTATCTGCTGGTCAGAAGGACTTTTTCTTCATATGATTTTGGACGTTGAAAACAGTACGAAGAAGTTCAAATCTTACCAGAGATTTTCATCAGGCAAACAAAGTAATTGATTTTTTTTTTTCCAAGGCTCACAGGTGTTTCCCAAGTGCCACATGATTTCAAGGTTAAGTGTCATGCCCACCCCCCGTTCCTTACATGTAAAATGAGCAAGTATAGACTATCCATCAGCATGAGACTGTGTGAGGTAAGGAAGTATATTGACAGGATGTAAATTTTACCATTTGAAATCTCAGCACCGTGACTCTCATGGATGGGTTTGTTCATGTTTAGTACTATTGCTTTGATGCAGCTGAGGAGCAGCCGCTGTTAGGAGTTCTGGGAACTGCAGAGATTTCACAGTAGAGCTAAACAAATACTCTGCCCCACTGTGATTCCAAGGGAACTGTACAAACCTTTTCACAGGGAAGCTGTACTATTTTTGATTAGCACAGCATTCCAAAAACCTCTAAGATGCATCTTGCAACATGTGTACCTGTGAATTGCATTTGAACATACTTATTTTTCTGTGAAATTCAGAATTTGGAACATTATTTTTGTGTCTACCGCTATATTCTTTTGTTAAACTGAGATTTCGACAGCCTGCCTGTGAATGACCATCTAAATAGTGGCACATGCAGATGAGGGCATGACAGAGGTTGAAATCTACTGCCTGAAAAAGGGTAAAAGGCTCTTGTACAGTGTCCAGCAGTCACACTAGTGGAGACTTGGACAGCCACCATTCTCTTACCTTTCCATTAGTTACTCACACTGTGTTTTTAGCAGCTCTATCCTCCCTCTATTTGACCAATGCAAGTGGAATGTTCTAGATGGTCTTACCTCTCTTTCCCCCTTTACCTGGAATCTTGGGTGGGGTTTAGAAGTCTTCCTTCTTCAAATGATGTCTTGTACAGCTAAGGACTGTAGATAAGTTGGAAAAAAAGATTGGACAGAAGTAGCTATGGACTGAGAGTTTTGTGGAACCCAGCAGTTTATTTTAGTGATTTCATAATTAGGTCTGAGAACTGTGAGGGAAGATCTTAGAAGCGAAATAACTTGTATGATTGCGACAATGTCAAGGACAGCCAAGGTAAATATTCAGACTTGAGAAGGGATCTGGGAATGCTTTGCTGTAAGGAATATCTAGGGAGCAGAGTAGGTTGGTGTTCAAGGGAGGGATGAGAATCCAGACTATCGAGCATCAATTTAACCAGAGATTAGTTACACACCTATGATAAGATCTACAAATTGTGCAAAATTTCAGGTAAATACCATTCAGCCGTGAAAAATAGAATGGCCGGAAATCAGAAAGGCTGCAATAAGGAATGCCTGGTATGATGAAAATTCATATGTCCTCTTATCTTGACAATATTCTTTTTCTTAATTTAGGATTTACAGTATACTTATTGATAATATAAAGTAAGTGAGAAGACATTAAAAAAAAAAAAGTATATTTGGGGAAAAAGAGAGGGGAGCTGAATAAGTGGAAAAAACTAACAATGGTCTTCAGAACATATAAGTCTTTAAATGGCACAGAAGAACTGAGCAGGCAGTAACAACTCTTGACAGAGTTTGAAGGCAGAGTAAAGTGCTCTGCCTTCCGGTACCTCATTTAGCAGCAGCAATCCTCTGTGATACATTGTCTGAATACAGAAACAAACGGCTGGATAGGATATGTGCCAAGCTCCACCGTGAACTTCCTTACAATCTTTCTGTAGGCTTGATGGTGCTCAACAGAATGATAGTCATAGATAATCCTCTGCGATGAGTTGAGATAATGATACATGAAATGTGTCAATGCCTGATTTAATGGTTTGCTAGAAACCAATCTGAAGTTGTGGCTAAAGTAGTAGTCCCAGGTAGGTACTGACTAAAATTTTGCAGAATTATTGTTGAAAGAATAACAGAGGATCTCATGTTGTTGAGACAGACTTGCTTACCCAAATAATGATGCAGAGCAGGAAGAGTTGTATACAGAAGCCAACTCCATATTCTTAACACTGTAATCTTAAACCATACAACTTTAATCTTGCTGGAATTCACTCCATATTACATTCTCTATGTGCTATTTTTCCATCTTTTTAAGGCTTGATTTAAGGTATTTCTGCTGGAGTAATTATCTCTTAACTTTATTGTACTCCACCATTTCCTTTGCGTGTTACAGAGATTAGCATCATGTATTTCTATTGAAGTAATTTGTCTCTCCTTCAAAGTACACATCTCTCCCAGCCATTTGGACTCTCATGCTCTAACTTCTCCTTTATAGAGTTGTTGATTTTTGCCTACAGCTTTTGTGAGACAGATTACTTCATAGTACAGAAGGACTCTTACTTACACCAGAGGAAAAAACATCCAATTTGTAAAATGCCATACATACCAGTGACTTAGACATCTCTGAACTTTACAGCAGAGTTCACCATATAGAATGCATTGGTGTCTATGGAAAGGGAAAAAACCCAAATATTTCACTGTCTTTGAACAACTTTTCCTGTGTTTTAATTCAAACATATTCATGTGAGTTTCTTCCCTGTTTTTTGAGAAAACAAGTTCAGTAAAGAAAAATAACAGTTAAGGGTCTTGCAGAATACTCTAAGGCCCTCATAGATGCACAAGTAACATTTCTGTTGAATTAGTCACTGTCCCTTGGGAATCCTCAAAGAGGACAAATAAAAACCTCCATGTTATATTGTCAGTGTCTACAAACCATCTCTGTCTAATGAAAATATTAATTGTTGCAAATCATAATTCTTTCATAATTAACCCCTAAAAATTAACACCTAATAAGACCTTTTTTCAGAGGCATTCATTGCTTCAAGTTTTTCATTGCTTCTGTCATCTGTAACATAACTTCTTCTCATCTGTGATAACACAACAGATTTTAATATCTATGTTATTGACACTGGTGTAAATATAAGAATCGGCATATATACTATGTAATGTAGCTCTTGACATAAAGAATGACGCTAGTGAGACCAATGTTCTGATTTGTCAAAGTACCTGGTACTTTACATAAATATAAAATGCTAAAAAATCTGCAAGACAATGATTTAGACAAAAAATTGCTAACCCCAAATAATACAAAAATAAATTTGTTTGTTTATTTTTTTCATTGATCGTGCAAACAGAATTGAGGAAACAATGTATTTGTATAGCATTAAGATGTGCATTATTAAAAAATATTCTTTTTAATATTTACATAAATAATAATAAATACATAAAATCTGGTATGAATTTTATTTAGTCCACCACTTTTTTTTCATGTTACAAAGCTTAGCATACTGTCATAAATGCTTTAAAGACTCGTGCCATCAACTATATTACAGGTCAGAAATGATACACCTATTCATTATGTCCAAGTTTTTCAGTAAAGGATTTCCAAGTAGCATCCATATTTCCAAAGATGCAGTGTCTTAAATTAAGCTTTAATTGTAACAGCTTCAGTGTGAGGATTCTTCTGAATTGTTTGGCTCCTATATGCAACTTTTAAGACCCTAAAAATTCTAATCATATTAAGGAAAGGAAGGTTCCTGAAGTGTAGTCTGTTCTACTCTGGTCAGATATTTTTATCTGGGGTAAACCATGTTGACAAACATGCTTTCTCTCTTGGAAGTTCTGCTTTCATTCTTACTGAAGTAATTACTGAAACAAATAAACAAACAAAAACGCCCAAACAAACAAACAAACAAAACCCCTGAGCTGAAATTAACTCCAAAGCCAACATTTTTATTTTTTTAAAAATCATAACACCAAATTTAGAATCTATATATTACGGATTATATACTGAAGAAAAAAATATTCTGGTAGAAGTTCAGTCAATTTTTTGTATACTTTGTAATTCCAGAACATAAGGATCATTATATGAAGAATTAACAACCTCTCAGTCACATATGTGGACACAGACAAAAGGAAAGCTGAAATATCCGACAGGGATAAATTGACTTTTCCTTTGTTAAATTGGAATTATTAGTTCACTGCAGAACTAGAAGGCTGTGCTAATTTGAAGGAGTGAGAAGTCAGCTAAGGCAGTTGATTAAATACTTGTCAGTAAAATTGTTCTTCTTTTGTCAGAACAGTTTTTATTCATTTAATTATTTCCTATATTAAGGTCATGATACCTTACTTGGCTGGCATATGCATAAAAGACTTTTGGAAAGCATAATTCAATTTTTGTTTCATTTATTTCTCTTGGATATCATGCATTCAAAGTATTTTGCCCCTGAGTATAATTAGCACGACTTTTTTCTAATTCTCAGATCCCTCTTCTCATTGTGTTTGATGTGTGACAAACTTTTGAATACTTTTATCATTTCAAACCCTGATTTTTTTGTTCCCCACATAAATAAATATTGGGGAAGATGTATTAACTAAAGACATCTATGAAAAATGGCTTACAAGGACTTATTTCATAGTAGATGGAGTGCTATGGTAAAAAACATAGCTGTCAAATCTAGAAACTACTGGGCTTTGTGCAGGGACAATTCACTATTAACAATGACTCATTTTCTCCTCAGCTTAGCCCTTCCCATTTCAAGCAATGGGAAAAGTAGTGGCAAAAGCAGTAAATATAAAATTCAGATTAGAAAGGCAAATTTTGTGATTCCAACCTAGCTCACAGCATAATTACCTCAAAAAGGTACCTGCCTTGGTAAGTTCTTTTAATGTTCAAAATACTATATTTGCAGTATTCCCTGAAATGCATTTATTTTCTTTAGATTAATTCCTCATTGTAATAACAGAGTGTGCTTGCAGGTCCTCAGATGTAGATCTGTCTGCATTGGGAATGCCTTTGTGGTTGATAGATTCTTATCACGTCAACAGGAAAAGCGCTGATGCAAATAAATTCTGCTTCCTCTCCCTTTATATTCTTAATTAATACATATTTCTGTATTTCTTAGGAAGCACCAGAGTATATGAATCAGTGAAATAAATCAGGCAGATTATTCCAGTTTTATTCATATCTTACTCCCCATTTGCAGGGGCATTTCTCCACTAGCTTTCTTCAGAACCATAAAAAAAAATTAATTAATCTAGTTAAAAAAAAAGAAAAAAAATCAGAAAAAAATCCAAAACAAAACAGACAGAAAAGAAAACTGACTTTCCTTAAGAAAAGGTTACCAGTCCCCGGAAGATGCAGAAAGATTTTATTCTAAATGCTAGTCGAAGTCTGAGATCTTGTTAATGTCAGGAAGTTGATATGTCAAGAGGTCAAAGGAGGTGATTCTCCTTCTGTACTCACCTCACATGAGACCCCCCCTGGAGTCTGCGTCCAGCTTTAGGGTCCTCAGCACAAGAAAGACATGGACCTATTGGAATGAGTCCAGAGGCAGACCAGGGAGAGGATCAGAGGGAAGAGCACCTCTCGTACAGTAAAATGCTTCCTCACTCCTTTCTTACATGCCTTAAGTTCACCTGGGTCTGCTCCTGTGTGTTTTCTAGCATGCTTTGTAAACTCTCCTTTTTATGTTAGCCTGCAACTCCATGCTACATCTCAATAGATATGTTGCCTTTTGTGGATATTAGATGCTGTTAGATGAGAGTTCCCTTTGTTCCTTCTAAAACCAAGCCAATTTTTTCTAGCTCCAGTCTGCATGTCTTTAACTGGCATGTGGAAAGTTGGTCATGGTGAGGAAATCTCCTCTCTAGCCTGTGTCCCAGCTCTTCTTATCCCATGTCTGTATTCCCTTGTGCTGCATCCTGGATCTCCTGATATGAGGACGCCTCCTGGTATGAGCTCTCTGCTCTCACACCAGTATATTTTCCTCTATACTGCAACATTATATTTGAGTGGTAAATATCTCATTGTAGCATAATTGCCTGCTACTGTCATCTCTAGTAGTATGATCACACCATGAAAACATCAACAAAACAAATTAGCTATAGCTACCCCACGTCAATTAGAAAGAGAATCATTGCAGCTAAACCAAGCAAAACAAAGGTGCAGGCAGATGAAAATTTCAGACAGAGGTAGCCTGACAAGTCCCCCTGAGACTTACAGAGTCTGTAAAAATCAATGACAATACTCTGTATTACAGGGCTACAGGGTAACAAAACTCAGGTTGAAGATACGGTAAAAAGTCTGTTTTGTTATGTAATTGTAAATACTGTACTGTGTTATCATCATGTTATCATGTGTTATTAGAGCACACAATAAAGTATATTGTCATTTTTTTAATGTATGGATGCAATGCTTATATAATTAGGCTCTAAAATAAATAAATATATATATGTATGTTTTATCTCACTTTGAAGGTATTCATGACTTGCTTTTATTTTGTAGTCTAATTAATGCCAACTGAAGACCTAGTAATGTCTCTGTTGTTTTTTTATTTTTATTTGTCACATCAGTAGTTGTATGAGTGTGTTTTCCATCATGGTATGTTCTATGGAAATATATTAAAGTAGCATGTTTGTGGAAATTTATGCTATATTTATCTAGTGCTTTACCACATGCTGACCAAACCCATTTGGAATATTTGTTCTTCTTTGACTGTCTTTTGACAAGAGTGGCTGTTTCTATAGGTGAATATTGGTGTACTGGAGTCTCAGAGGAGAAAGATGGTTATGCTGTGCAAGACGGGGCAGGCAAAGGGTTAAGAGAGAGTGGAAGGCAGTGGCCTTGGTGAGATAGCATAGTCCCATATGAGAGTGCCAGAGAATGGAAAGATTGATGTTTCCAGACCCTTTGGAATGCCCGTGTATGTGTGGTAGGGGGCGGGTCGGGCCTTGCTTTTGGTGAGACATCCCTGCCCCCCATGCCCCTCAGCACTCAGCGTCTGTCAACCATGGCACATGCAGGCTGCCCCTTGGTACCTTTTCACTGGTCCTAAAATCATGAGCCAGACACACTTAGGTGACGCAAAGGGGTTTATATATCCTTCATAAGGATCCTTATGGTGCACAGCTTGCTGGATGGAAAGCGCTGAAGATGCACACATAACATAAAATTGATACATTTTTTATATGTTTAGAAAATTAGTATCACTGACAAGAATCACCAGTTAGAGACATAAGTTATGAGGTAATTCATCCCTGGTTCTACTCTTTTCTGAATTCCTCCTACGCTTCCCCCTTAGATAGGAACTGTACTTCGTTTATAAAAAATGTCTCAGAGACATTTCAACCTTGGCTCCCAGACAGCCTTACCTTGGACCTCTTGGGTTTGGAGCTTCTGGGGAATTTATTTTGTCTTTCTGTTTAATGGAGTAGGTAAAATGCCAGCTATGAATACAATAATAGGGTACAGAGCTACAAATATATATGTAAGGCATATAGGAAATGTATAAAGGCAAAAAGGCAAAAATCAATTTCACATCACCCTCAGTGTTTCTAACCCAGCCCCTGAGTGTCTGAGAGACTGGATGTCCCACCTGAGAGGAAGGCCCATGAAGGGCCAAGGGTTTAAGAAGGTTCACCTGGAGACAAGAACATTGTTCTGTAACACTTCCTTCATCTTGGAGTTTTCCATCTGTTACATCTCTGGAACCCAAGAGCTGGTAGCTGTATGTCTGCCTTTCTATATTTTTCCTGTCTTTTTGTCTTTCTCCCTTTATTCTTCTTCCTCTAACACTCTTCTCACAGAATGTAACATGAAAGGGGTGTAAACAAAACTTAATTTGCTAAATTGAATGGGATAAGTCAATGCTGTGATAAATGTTTTACGTTGCACCAAGTCTTTTGCCAAAGTCCCTTGATTTTTTGAATTTTTCCAGAAAAACTTTTGGGTAATTTTCACCTCTTGAGAATATCTGGTCGGAGTCTCTCCCTCGTTTCTGCCCAGAGCAGAGGTACCTCAGTTTACCCCGTACATTTAAGTGTCCAGGGTGTCATAGCATATCTAGTGACAGTAACCACAGTGTTTGTGTGACCAAAACGCTACTCAGCAGATGCAGGGTGCTATGGTGGGGAAAAGCATCCCCTGAAAGACCCTGGCCTTTGTCTTCAGGGTCTGAGCACACCCTCCTGTAGCAAGTCAATCCCCAACCCAGGCTGAGCTTGGAGAGTCCTGTGGTGGCCTTGGGGCTCTGACTTTTGGCTGAGAGAGGAAAAACAATGATCAGTCTGAAGGGGAAGAAATATATAAAATAAATTCACATGACAGAAGTGTTTGTAGAGATCCTGATTTTGATGTAAGATGTTTACCTTGGTGGCAGGCAATTTGGAGCATTAAGCTGTGTAAACTTTTTATCTTCCAACAATAATTAGCTTCTTCAGCTTTTTCATAGCACTTAATCATAGGTTCCTCCTTTCCCATGTTCATTTCAAACCTGAAAAATGTGTTTACTTTTGTAACGAGTGAGTTGCATGAATGCTTATAATATATGAATGATACAGCACTATAGTGCTCCTCCTCCCAGTGTTAGTCTTAGTTTTTCTAAAAAAAAAGAAGAGAAGTAACTTTTGCCAATAACCAAAGATTTTTGATTGATAAGTGGTTAAGGTGATTGCTGTAATTACAAAGGAGCAAAAAAACCCAACATCTAAAGTCTTCAATTAAACACTTTTAAATGGTAAGCAAAATATAACCACTCTTCAGCTTTCTTTTCAATGTGAAAGTGATTGTGTGTTAATTCTTCTCTTTTTTCTCTTTTATTCTCTTTCTCTTATTTTTATTTCCTGCTTTTTACATTTTATTTCGTATTGAGTGACATCTGAATCCAAGACAGCATGCCATGTTAAAAGAGACTCTGATTTGGGAAAAATAATTCAAGTCACAGGCCAAATTTATTCAAACTTTTCCATTTAATTTTTTCAAATGTTTTAGAACCATCCCGCCATATTAGGTAACTTGCAGTCTTCACTCTTTAAGTTATTGATCAAACTATTTCAGAATATGCTTGGTATTTAGATCATGTTCAATTTCTTATATATTTTCTTAAGTACTTAAGAATAGTAGCTAACACATGCTGAATGATTGCAGTAAAGTGAAATTTAGGATTCTTTTAGGATCTATTTATACTTGAAAACTAATGCCGTGAAGTCAGTTATTTTTAATCATTTTTCAGAGTTTTCATGAGAAGGATAGAACATATGTTACTTAAATTGCTGAGTTTGGGTTTTTTTTGTGTTTTGTTTTGTTTTTGTTTGTTTGTTTTGTTTTTG
>VXBB01015069.1:49097-84069 GCA_013399915.1 Illadopsis cleaveri
TTTGGTTTTTTTTGTTTTGTTTTGTTTTGTTTTGTTTTGTTTTGTTTTGTTTTTTGTTTTTTGTTTTAATTTGGTAAGCTATTAGTTGAAAATGAATTGCACCTAAATATTACTGGATGAAAGGGAGCACTATCCGCTTTTGCCTTGCTGTTAATATTTCTTTCTCCCTGGGATTCTAGTACTGCAAGCATTATATATTTTTAGTAGGTTCTTAGCTGGTTTTCTGAACATTGAAAATACCCATTTCCAAGCTTCACTGCACTTTTGTCATTAGAATCAAAGCAGTAGCATACAACAGGACTTTTATCTCATGTGAGACACAACTCTACATCCAGTGTCCTGCATTGATGAGTGGGGTCCTGGGTTTTATAAAAAGAAACATGTATGTCCTATGAAGCCATACATCTCACCTTGCAATCTTACTATTACTGTTATAACTAATTCAGATTACTCAATTATCTCACCAGAAAAGCTTGTTCACCAGAAAAATTCCTATGTGAGGTTCTAGGAAGATTGACTGGTTTAAAGGGTTTTCAGCATTATCTGTGGCCTTAATGGGAAAGTGCATTTTATTTCATCATCCCTGCTACATGGAATGCAAGCTAATGTGATAAATTTGCATTCATCTCCTTGACTTTCCTTTGTACAGAAGAAATCAGGAGAAAATATCACCACTATGATTAGTTTTTTACAAGAGTTTTTCTGGCTGTTATCTGGACTCCATAGCAGAGGTGGCTTTTTTCCCCTGTTTGCATATTCATTCACATTCTTGGTGAAATGGCATTGCACTTAATTTACATTGGCTAATCAGAAGATTTTGCAGTTTTGACTACCGTGCATAATACAACAGGCAAGATACTTACCATATCTCTACTAAAAAGCCTGTAGCATGAGTTTAATCATGCTATTTAATTGCTAGGCTTAATTTGAAAATAATTGTTCACAGCAATTAAGTAAATGCCCCAATTGCATTAACAGACTTCCTAATTAGAAAGTACAACATAAAAGTGCTAATGTTGCTTCATTAGGCTTGAATTACTGGTTCTAATACTAGTTTTTTACTGTCTGTACAATTTCTCTCTGCAGTAGAATATCAGCCTAATAATGGTACTAGATTAGTAACAAATTTCTTGTTGTAGCACATTCATGTCCTAGCCAAATGTGCAATTTTTTATTACAAAGGAGACTCAAATTTATATTTTAAGTATAGTCTGAAACGTAAAGAAATTGGAGATACAGCAATATCAGATAAAATTGTGTAGGAGCTAATTGGTTTGAAGAAGAATACAAGTTTTTTCAAAATTTAATGTCCCAATATGTTTGCCACTTCCTATATAGGAAACTATATATGAGAAATAAATGAGAAGTAAAAAGACAGTAAATGTGGCTGCTGATAGGATATAGTGATAACTGAAATAATTATGGCAGTGTCACAAGATGTCATTATAGATGCCACATGAGATGCCATTAATGCCTTTAACTGTCAAGGCTATTGTTTCTTTACAATATTGAGGAATCATTTCAATTTTTTACCATATTACTGTAAATTTGTGTAAGAGGGAAGAAGGATATTTCTATTTCAATCAAGATGATTTCTTTTTTGCGTATTAAAAAAAATCAATATTCAGTAGCTTTGTCATGCCATGGAGTGGGGAAAGGAAAATGTAAAAGAGAAAGTTGCACACAAAACCAGTAAGAAGAAATTTAAAAGATTGTAAAAGTATATAAAATCGTAAAACAAGCCCTTGCTTGTTTCTAAGTTACCTTTCACTCAATTTCCTTTATTATTTCCCATACTGTCTCTTGTTTCAAATGTAAAGATGATTAAAAATAGGTTACCAAGAAAAGCATACTGATATATTTCTTGTGAAATCCTGCCAGTTGTCTCATGTGCTGATCATTAGTAGATGAATGTAGCATTGACAACATTTATGTAATTATGGATTTTAATATTTGTAAAAATAAGCATATAGTTAGAGTTTGGGTTTTTTTAGTTTTGGATTGCAACATCTTGTCCTTCATGCATGCATATGTGTGTACAAATTCTAAAGCTCATAAACAGGAAAAGAATAATTTTGACATACTACTCTCCGTCTAAAAATACAATATCCTGATTATATGTATGGAATATGGCTATGGATAAAAAGTTATAAATATGGAGAAATGTTGCAAATAGACCATGGTGTTCATCTCGTGGGTCAAGAGGAGATCGAGAGAATTTTGCCTATTGAAAATCTTCTTGGTACTGAAAAACAATACAACAAAGAATAAAAGTTTTATGTGTATGTACATTTACACATATACTTGGTGAAATAAGTTCACCCTGACTCAAAAAAGCAGCAAAACATACCTTTATTTTTTTCCTGATTGTCAAAACCCAGAAAAGTACTTCAGAATTAACTCTTACATTCTCTCTGTTGGTCCACTGTATTTAGCTAGGATTTTGTTGTTGTTGTTGTTGTTGTTGTTGTTGTTTTGGTTGGGGATTTTTTGGGTTTTTGTGGNTGTTTTTGTTGTTTTGGTTGGGGATTTTTTGGGTTTTTGTGGGGTTTTTTTTTTGTTTTTTTTTTTTTTTTTTTAAGATACAAATTTAATGAGGACCACTTTAAGTAATATCCTGCCTAGCCAGGAGCTGATTTTATACAAGGACTATTTGTAACTGTAGTATAGTCAGATGTGATTCCAGCTTCCAGAAGTGCTAAACTAACCTGGATTTTAATTAATTACTAGAATGATATTCAACTTATTCTTCTCTCTTCCAGGCTAACCCAAGGGAAAAAAAAAAAAAACAAAACCAAAAAAACAAAAAACACCAAAACACAACACATACTAAAATAAGTTTTCAGTTCTGCAGTCCATCTTTTGTAACGTACAAGAGTGAAAACAGAAAACTGTACAATTTTTTCTTCTTATGTTGTTGAGTTTTAACAGCCTTTGACCTTTCTGGAGATCTTAGAGTTCTGCTATTATTTTTTGTCTGTTTACTGCTACCCGTATCATGCAAAGAATTTCTTTTGCAAGTCTGTCAGCCAGAGTTTTGTTTTATCCATGTATTTAATGAATTTTTTATACCATGACAGAAAAGTCATGATAATTATCAGAGCTAAAATTGCCTATCATTCAGCCTCCATGTTTGTGGATTTTCTTTTACTTACTCATTATTTCCTCATTTTGAATCTGTGAGAATACGGGTCTTTCTGTGTCTCTGTAGTCGGTTTGTGATTGCAGCTAAGATTCCTTGCAAACAGATACCTCTACAGTAACCCTTTCAGTGACCCCTACGGAACTAAAATTACAGCTTTTATCTTTCCTTTAGACAGTTTGCAAAATTGTTTTTTCCCTTTTTCTCTTACCCCTGAGTCCACAGATTCTTTCTGACATGATTAAAATTAGTTGCATAAGGGCAAGTTCCAGAATCAGGCCTTGTATCTGTGTACATCCACTCACATGTTGAGCTTAACTTACTTTTTTTCCGTATTTGTTGATTTTTTTCTCCATATTTGGTCAAGGTGAGCAACATGACCAGATAAAGAAAGCAGAATAATAAAATAAGGCAGATTGTACTTCAATTTCAAATGGGAAATGTAGAGATTAATGTTTTCCTCTGGTTATGAATAAAAAAGAAAGACAGGAAAAAACAGTTTTTTGAAAAATTGTGCTAATACAATATTGCATGATATTTAAACATATATTCATAGGAAATGGATCAGAATATAATCAGCTTTTGCCACTTTATTTAATATTAGATTTCAATTTGGATGTCAGAAAGATATTTTATGATAACCATTTTTTTATGGTTTGTGTTATTTGTCATCTGTCTTATGGAGAGTTTTTTCTTTTTTCATCATTTAAATCTGATCTTTCTAAATGAGAAATTTTAGAGGGTAGGAGACCATAATAAAGTTTTGGAATGTTGCAAAGTTGATAATTTTAAAGGATCTTTTTGAATAGGAATGAAAACTAAATTGAAGCAATGTAAGTTCTCCCAGGGAAATCCTATGTATGGTCTCCCAGTGAAAAACTATTGAATAACAATATGTATAACGGGGGGACTTTTACATGTGCTTACATGTTAAATTGAAAATCAGTCAGCTCTCTTGGCTGATTGTGATCCTGGTTTTTGTTATGTACCCTTCTCTTGGGGTCTTAAACTCCAGCATCTCACTGATGTCAAGACTGTCCCTGACCTGCACATTCCCAGCCAGTTCTTTCTTGTTTGTAAGTGGCATATCAACTTCTCAATCTTCTATGTCAGAATATCATCACCAGTGTGTGCATAATGTATGGATTGTGCCCTGCTGAGTTGCCTCTTCAGCTGATCCTGAAGCAACAAAGATGACTTGATTTTAGAATTATATGAGATATTTTGCCAGTCTGACAAAGTTTGAGATTTTTTCGTTTTCTTTCTTGTAATGCACCATGGGAAGCATAATGTGAGCACGACAGTTATGTGACTTTTCAGTCACATACTTCATCAATAGCTGGGCAGGCAGAAGGTGCTACTTGCCAATTATGACTATCAGACCTAAAGAAAAAATATTCAGTGCCACTAAATGGTCATGATATGAAGCAGTTCGTGAGAACACAATCATGATGTCTTTGCTTGTCTTCACACTGGAAATTACCACTGTACTATCAAATAGTTTTTATAGCAGCTTAAGTAGACGTTCTAGTAACTGACCTGGCAGTATCAATGGTAGCAGGATATGAAGGACTATGTCTACATGGGTCAAATTTCTTGAGATTAAGGGCTACTGGTGTGAGAAAACTGCTGCAGACTTTGGCTATCCAGCAACTGCTGTGGAGCATCAGGATGACAGAAAGTTTACTTGAGAGTTTATCTCATGCGTCAACAGCAAACCAGTATTGAATTTTCTATTCCCCTGTTTATTAACCTGCAGAAACATGATTTGACTTTACTACACAGATTAATAAGCCTGAAATGATGAGAAAATCATTGCTTTTAAAAAAATGCTGAGGGACAAATTACATAATTTGCCACGCTTGAGTTCTGCAATACTTTACTCACATAGGTTTCCCGACTATACACAAAGGAGGAAACCTGGTTCCTATAGTTCATCCTCTCCTTTGGCAATGTTTATAAGCACTGTTTTCTCTGATCATGTATATACTGTGGAACTCATGTCTTTACAGCTATTTGGTTTTTTGTTTAGTCCTGTAAGTATTCAGAGTGTTGGTACTCTGCAATTTTGGCTGATGAAATCTTACCCTGAGCACTAAGCATTGCTGCAAATAATTACTTAATTGGTTGTGAAACAAACAAACAAACAAACAAACAAATTAAAAAAAATAAGAAAAAAAAAAAAACAAAAGCATGTCTTTGGGAGAAGACATGGTGGCATTTCCATGTACCACACCAGAATGTCCTGTGTAGTCTGTAACCTGAAGTAAATTTGAATATTATATTTTCCCCCTTACCCTCAAGATGGAAGAGTTAATGAGAAATGTGAGATCTCTCAGAAGTGTCTCTATGTACAGAACTTCCAGATAGGCAGCTAGATGTCATCCTCAAGATCCTACTTGCTCAATTTATGGGTGCCAATATTCCTTCCTTCAAGACAGGGTGCACTGTTGTTATTTTTATCTTACATATCAGTGAACTTGCAAGGCCTGGTATTTTGCATGTAGGAGGTTTAACTTTGTACACCTTTAAATAAAATTTTCTTATCACAATTCTTCTACATTTTAATAAACTCAATAAAAAATTAAGTGCATCTCACAGGAAAATGTGAAATATTCAAGATAGTATATTTTTAAAACAAACTGTTGAAAAAAGGATTACAGCATAAACTAAACAAGTCTTGAAACCTGTCTTGCCTCTAAAGTTCTGTCATTTTGATTGGTTGTGTAAATGTGTATGTGTGGCTTTCTGCATGATTACTCTTCTTGTGGGTAGATTGAGATGCTGGTTTTGAAATCTCTAGGAGGAAGATGATGGACTTCTAGAACTTTCTCTTACAGGTCACTGTATTGGTAAATGGAGGATAATTATGATGTTCATTTAGCACTATCACTTTATGATGCTTTCAGTGTTTGTTTATCCAATGGTGATTTAAACAAGCTGTTTTCAGTGGATTTTTTTTTGGTGCTCTAAAATCTTTGTTGAGTTGGGATTTTGAGCATTTTTTCCTACCAAGTCATGTCAAGACTGTTCAGTTGTAAGCTTCAGATAATTTAGATATTCTGCCCTTCACCTTTTCAGACCAAAGCAACTCATTCCAGCCCTTCTCAGCCTCACTTTAAATTCTGCAAATACAACCTCTTTGCCTTCCTTATTTCCTTCCTATATTTCACAAATGTTGGAAGTCTACTAATGATTCTGTACTTCATGGTTACACTAGCAAATATGGTGGGCCTGTAAGAAGTGCAGGAAAAAACCCTAGAAGTTATTGGGGCTTTTTTTTTCAGTTTCCATGGAAACAAATACAAAAATAAATCATCAATTTTGTGCTTCCTTTCTTCTGACTTCTTNTTACACTAGCAAATATGGTGGGCCTGTAAGAAGTGCAGGAAAAAAACCCTAGAAGTTATTGGGGCTTTTTGTTCAGTTTCCATGGAAACAAATACAAAAATAAATCATCAATTTTGTGCTTCCTTTCTTCTGACTTCTTCCCACTACCAGGGAAACCATATGAATTTTACCCCTCTTACTTCTGTATTTTGGTACCCTACTTCTTTGTCTAATGCCTGAGTTAATTTTGTGGACTTTGCCTGGGGAGCTGGGCTGCAGAGCATCTTTGAATGATGCAGGAGTGCACGGACTGCAGGGATCTTGGATGAATAAGGACAGGGACTGCAATTCTGCAGGAGTGCCTTATGTCAGAGGACTTGGAACTGATTTTTGGGGAGAGAAAACAGAACATATATCAGAAAAAAGTGAGTATATATTAGCAGGCTGTACAGAAATTTTGTGTTACAAGTGCTACTGGACTGGAAATACACCTGGGACAGAGCAACTCTATCATGTAAGAAGCAAAACAGAAAAACTCCCTGCTTGAATCATTGTACAGTACATTGCCTTGTACAAAAAGATAAACTGTACATAAAGTTCAGTTTTGCAATCATTTTCTTCAGAATAATGAGAGTTAAAATTGTTCTTCATGTCTTCTATCACTGTTTCTGTGTTTATGTATTTGTAGGCAACTATATGCTATAACATGTGCCCTAAATGTTTGCTGTTAAAATGCTATTTATGCTATCTGATAAAGTGGCTTCATAAAATGCTATCAAGTATATCTTATAAAACACCTCGATAAAAAGCTGTGGAATATACCTCATACAGTGATGATACAATGCTATGAAATTTACCTCATAAAGTCCTAGGAAACATACATCTAGGGCACTGATCAAACCGTGGAACAAATTAATTTGAATGGGATCTAGTTTTGCAGTACTCAAATATATTTACTTAGAAACTAGTGCAATTCTGATCTCCCACTTGGAAGGGAAAGAGGAAAAACAGCTGAAAGTCACCATTTTGAGCACATTAAGCATGACAGGCTGCTTGTCTAGGAGTGAGCTGGACCAGGAACTATAAATAGATAGGTAAAGTCAGACAACACTATAAAACACATTGTTCTTGTGACACTATAAATCAGTTCCTCAGACTGAACTAAATGCAGTTTAGTCAGTCTCCTCCTGTCCATGCAGGAGGAGAATAACCTTAAAAATACCAGCGTGTATCAGCACATCATGGATGTCTCATTTGGAGCAAACCCACAGGTTAGCCTGTTATACTTTATTATTCATATTTCACACAAACAGTTAAAAATAGGATTAACTTAACAGAAAGGACACTGTTTCAGACAGTGTCTGCACTTTGTAGCTTCCTTAGAATCTGTTTTCAGAATCTGAAGTCAAGAGAAAAATTAGAACTTCTAAGAGAGATCTCATTGTCAGGTGATAATGGTCTTCTTGTCTGTGGGTTTTATTATTCCTCTGTGCACTGCTTACAGTAAAGTACAGCTTGCTGATTACATTCCCAGTCAAAATTTATCCTTGCTTCTTTTTGTATAGATGTGTAATAGAAACATCTCCCCAAGCTCCAAATTTGTTGCTGTCTTCCAAGGAATTTTCTCTACCTTGCTGTTGTTCCAGAACTGCCAGGTGTCCTAGGTGTCATTCCTCTGTACTCTTGCATTCACGTGCCTTCATTATTCCAGCAGTTACTTACAGAGGCTTTTTAAATATTTTTCTCTCCCTGGAAATAAAGGTGACTCAGGATCTCTGCTGATCTCCAAGAATTTTCATGATGTATGGCATAAAACTCAATATTACCATTTGGACGCGGAAAAATTTCTCTGTTCACTTGATTTGAGCTAAAGCAGAGTTGAAGCATTTATGAGCAACAAATAATTAATCAATAATGAGAGAACTAGACCTTCAGGATTACTGTCAGCAATACAACAGACAGACCACAGTAATACATATTTATGACATGCTTGTAAAAGACCTACAGAATCGTAAACACACCTCAATGCCTATTTTCCCCAAACTGTAACAAGCAGAGGGTATTGCAGACATGACCCCTGTGGTGGATATTAAACATAAAATAGCATTGATGTTAGTTTATGTCATGGGTCTATGTATGACCACTGGAGTGCTGAACTTCTGTTGGGGCACCACAGGCCCATAAAGGGAGCTTCCCATGCTAGTGGTTTGTTATATGCTTATTATAATCCTATAAGAATTAAGCTGTTAGTCAAAGTAAGTAAATTTCTTAACTGTCTGCATTAACCCATTAATTAACCTTGAGCCAAAAAGCCTTTTAGTTTAAAAGCCTGACCTAGTCAGATTCCTCAAGCTTTGAAGATGCAGGAGGAAGTTTGGCTTTTCAGTATTTTATACCAGAGGCAAAAAGACTATAATATGTAGAGAACCAGGAGGCTTAAAGGCAATATCCTAAAATACATCAAGTCAAATACCAAGAATGCATTTACATAATACTTAGATTTAATTTGATGATTGCCTGGGTTATCTTAGGAAGGCTTATACATTTTGTTTTCTGCTCATTGAATTTACTGTTTCAAAAGGAACAGCTTTGGGAAAGCTGGAGAATTAAATCCCTTTATCTGTCCACTGAATTAGTTCAACTGTGGGGACAGTTGTACTTATCTGTTGGACTTTAACCAAGAGCTATTCAACAGAGAAGGTGCTTCTGTCTGCTGAGACCACTGACAAGAATGCCAACAGGGATACAACTTTCTGGGCCAGTAACTTCAAAGAGAACTGTGCTTTCATTTCAGCACAAGTTAAGGATGTATAGCCAATGATTTTGCAAAAATCTGTGCCTTGGCATTACTTTAAACTATCTTCTGCCAAATGCTGTCAACAGCAAAAAGGTTATGATGTGTAAGGGGTTCTTTAAGCAATAAAGAAATGTTTGTGGCACAATTTCCCAGCCATAAATCTGAAAAAACCCTGCTTGCTTCCCTTGAGGGTCCTTATAAGGCTAGGCTTCTAAACTCAGAAGTGCTGAATCTATGTACAGCACCAAAAAATCAACTCTCTGTCAGAAAAAAAAATACAGAATAGACTTGTGCAAGCTCATAAACTACATCAAACTGTCATCTGAAGATGAAGGAACATATGATAACAAAGAAATGTATGCATGATTTGTGGCAATATGGTGTGGAATTGCAGGCCTGCTAAAAGAATAGATTACATAGATTTAAAGCTGTCCACTTTGAATGAAAGATCAGATGATACCAGGCAATGAATATGTCTGTGCAGGTAATTTCCTTAGTGGATAAGTTCTCTAAAATGCTACTGCCCCCACACTCTTGCTACTTACTTTGTTACTTATTTGTTGTTTCTCTGATGATGGACTGTAGAAAGGCTTTTGTGCTTGAATTCTTATGGTTTTTTTCTCCAACTATATCAATCTGTCTATGTAAAAGATTCTTGTCTCCCAAACAACCTTGTCTTTTGTATTACCATAATACTTAAATAATCAATCAATCAGCAATCAAGACACCATTGTGCCAGGCAAAAAAATGAAAGCAAATCTATGCCATGAAGAGCAATTCTCTGGATACAGCAGTGATCTTATTCTGTGTTAGGATGTAAAACTCATTACTCTTTATCTTAAATTTTATCTACTGCAGCCACTGAAAAACCTGCTTTCTCCATGGTCAAACTTTTTACCTTATTGTCTTCTCTCCTCAAATGACATGAAACCTAGATCAGAGCAGCCATACAGGCTCTGTCCTTGCAATCTCAGGAGATGAACTGTGCATGTGGAAAAATCTAAGAGATGGGATGCATAAGCAGGAGAGCAACAGTTTTGCTGTATGCATAAATGAGATGCTTTAAAAGTGCCAAATGAATATATAAAATATGATAAACTTTTACACATGAAAACACATTTTAAGCTATGAAACTGTGTTCCAAGTAAACAATGTATTTCAGAATACCATACCTGAAAAGATTTCATAGGGTGTTGAAAGACATGCAGTCATGCTGTTAGTTTTCATGTTTCTACGTGACAAAAATTAATTATTAACATCTAAAAAAATTACATTCTCTTAATAAGTAGCAGAATATGTTTGATGCATTGAAGAATGAGAACAAAAAGGAAATTGCAACAATTCACGTTGCTTAATGTATGACTAATCATAATTTATCCTTTTATTTTTAATAACTATAGCTTCACAAATTCAGTATCAAACAACTTTTCATTAATTTAATGATTTTTTTTAAAAAAATACAGATTTTTAGATTAATGTCTCAGCTCTGACATGAATAGAGAATGGCAAAGTATAATATCTTGGCCTACTGTCTTATCTTAAGAAATTACCTGCAGTTTAAATGGCCTTCTCCTTGAGTGCCATGTCAGCAGTGCATGTTGGATTCTGGAGCTCTAACACAAATTTGTAAGTGTAATGAAAGCAAATTTAACAGAATATAACCTAAAAATCTCTACTCTGGTAGACCAAATGGACAAACATGAGCACACTGTCAGTAGTTTATGAAATGGCAGAAGCTGAAATTTAAGTATGTGATAAAAGCCAGTTTGTTGCCGTCAAAGACATCATTCAGGTTTCTGGATAAGTTTACTGGATATTACTTAGATAAATTCATTTATATAAAATCTAATATAAAATTTGATCATAGCTAATCTTATCTGAGAATGAAGTCTATGTCTGGCCGGTGATTTAACTTTATTCCCAAGAAGATTTACATATCTATTAAACTGTGCACACTTCAAAACTCACAATGAATCAAAACTCACTGCAACATTTCAGTATAAAAAGGGAAGTTAATGACTTTTCAAGTTGCTATGGGACTCAGACAGTAGGAAGTAATAAAAAAATGCACATAAAAACAATTATGTTGATTTCAGGCAAAATACTGAAGTGTCATCTATGAAATGTGGATCTTGTCAAAGGAGCTATGCAAATCAAAGTTTTACTCAAATAAGGTATCAGAATGTAAACAATAAAACCAAGAACGCTACCATGAATGCTACACTGCTTAAATAACATGAAAACCATTATATTTTTTGAGAACAAATTCTATTTATTTCACTTCTACCCTTGTTATGGTAAATAGGATACCTGTGTTGTTGCTACAGGTGTTGGAAATGTAGGAGTACTGATTCCATAAGAACTCCCATCGACTTGTCCATGTCCTTACACACACCCACCCAAGCTGAGTGAGAAGTGCCACATCACACTGGGCACTAGGTGTCTGCATGGCTCCTCTGCCACACATCCCAAGCTTCAGCATCATGGAGGATTCTAATGCTTATGTGGCCCTATACTCCTGCTTTCATTCCTGGAGTGAAATGAAAGAGTGGAATTTGACTCATCATGCAGGGAAAGCTGTTGGATAGACAAAACTAAAACCGAGGCATTAGTAAACTCCAGATTATGAAATAGTAAAAGCTGAAATAATTATGAATTGTGGCTGATACTGTGAGAAGCAATTAAGAAAATCAAAGCTGTCCTTAAACCATTCAACTTAGTCACCCTGATATCAAATATACAATAATAAACATAAAGCAATGGTCTGTGCATCCTAGTTTGGAACGGTAGAGGCTAACAGCAAATACACAACATTACATTTGTCCAAGTTTTTGTGACCTGACTGATCCCCAAATACCTGAAAGCATTTAATCCTGGTCTGAATGAAAGGTGGATCATGTTACATCACGGCCAGTCTGTGTTATGGGGAATCCATCCTATTTTTCTGCACCCACACCCCAAACATTCTAATCACCCAAAGTTTCATCACTGTTAGTCTTCCCAAAGCCATGACAAGACTGCCAGAATTAGAAGGAAATAGTGAGTTTCTCCTTCCAGAAGAGAGAGATTTTGAAAGAAAAAGCATTTACACAAGATATTGTTAAATAGGAAGATGTCAGTGAATTACAAAGAAAAGCATTTAAGACAAAAGAAAATTATCTGCCTGACATATATAGGAAGCTGAATGATTCTGACACCAGTAAATTTTGCTAATTTGGGGGGAAAGATAGCTTTTATTTTTATTTTTATTTCAAGGAAATAAATCAAATATGGTCATCTAATATTTGAGAGAGGAATCCTGTTCAAAGAATTATGAATTTCCTTAGAAGTCACCATGAATATAAAATTGAAGATCCAAGTCAAAGAAACACAGAATAGACATATTTTGATAATCAATATTTATAATAAAATTAAGAATATATATATAAATTTTCCTCAAGAAAAACAGATGGCTAGGTCAAAACACAACATTGCCTCTGGGAAAGCAGAACATGTTCAGAGACCTAATAAAAGTGTTAGCAATAGTCTCCAAAGCTGCAAGCAATAGTCCCTTTATAGAGTCATTAATGGTGTTATAATTACTCTGAACAATTTGTACAATACTCGTGTTCAATCAAATAAATAACAAACTAATGGATGTGGTGACTAATTTTTGGTAAAGCACTGAGCTGTGACATTAACTTCTAAAATCAAATATTAACCCTGATTTTCATCATGTATCCATTATTAAAGTATTAAAGCATTATTAAAATGCTTTGTATGCATCTTTTCTTTATCTTTTTTTTGTTTAAATCTGGAGCTCTTGCCCTGTTCTTTCACAGTGAGTGTCTGTACAAGTGGTTTAAGTGCCTTTTGTCTTTTTTTCTGTCTTTTCTTCAGAAGTGCCACCTGTGTTCTTTACTCTGTTTCATTCTGCAAGTTTCTCATACGTCACCACTTGTCTCCACCTTTTTCTTCTACATTTCTTTGATCCTCTATTAACTTCTTTCAGGGCTAAATCCTGATTATGGAGTGAATCGATGCCTACATGTGTCAGAAATTGAGGCTGCAGATGTGTCCAAGCCTAGATTTTCGTTGCCTGCAGTTTTTAAGGCACATCTGTTTTCATAGGCAGTTCAAGTGGGAAGCAGAACACACAGATTTACATCCACTAGCCTTAGGCACTCCAGTCTAATAATGGAATATCCTACTGGATGTGAACTCAAGAAGGATAACCTTCAATATGTGCTCAGAGGAGAGACTGATGAGGATGAGCTTTCTCATTAGAGCGCTATGGGAATTTGCACTACGGCTCTGACTCTAGTGGTGTACACACTTTATTTTAATGGAAAAAAAAGTTATGTTAGGAGAATGAGGCTTCAGTTGCTGCGTCCTCTGTAAGACATAGCAAATAATATACATTCAATCTGACGGTGAGATGGAAAGTAAGTAAAGAATATGCCAAAGGAGGAGCTTTGGCTACTCCAGAGGCATAAAGCAGAGAAACAGCTAGGCCAACTCCATTGTGTTTATTAGTTAATATATCCCTGCACATAACCAAAAGAATAACATATTTTGTAATAAAGTAACACTTTAAATACCAGAATAATAACTGCATTTTAGTAGGAAACTCTTCCTCTCACCACTATCACCCTTCCCTCTCCACCCCCCAAACCCATTTCTATTGCAGTTTGCAGAGACTGACAAATATCAGCAGTCGGGGCACCAATTGTTGCCTCACCTTTCACAGCTGTGCAGGGGAAGGTGTTGATGTACAGCTTTGCCTGATCAGATATGCTTAGGGAAATCAGGCCACTCCATAAGATGCTCTCTCAGGAAAGGAACAGGAGAATGAAATATTTTTGTTTATGGAGTGAAGTCTTTCCTCTGTTAAAGGGTTTTTTTTTGTTTGTTTTTTGCAAGTGTTTGTGTGGATATTGTTAGGGTTTCTTGTTTGTTTTTTGGGATTTTTTTTGATCAGGTGATATTTATTGCCTGTCTCAAGAAGGCAACCTATATTTCTGTTTTCAGTTTAAAATTTGGTTTGGTTGCAGAAAGCAGTGAGGGACGATGTGTATTTGTGGTAGTCTGTTTTGGGTTTTTGCCCGCAAAGCAGTCTAATAATATTATTTGGTCAGCAAAGCAGGCTAATAATATTATTTGGCTATAAAGGTCTTAAAATCTGCTTTTAGTCTGGTAGGTTAATAATTGAAAGCACTTATGCAATTTAAATAATTCTCCTGGTGAAAAAGAATGTTTCTTGGTTTAAAAAAAAAAATTAAAAAAATTGCTTTAGGGAGATGTGTAAGTTAAGCCTTTTGTTGGAAAAGAAGGTTATTTTATATCCAAAGGTATCAAAGATCTTAACTACAAGATCTGCGGAGGTAGAGGAGGAAACTAGGCCTTTGCACAAGGTTGAACTTGTATCCTATGTTGGGTATCCTTGATCTGCTGAAGGACAAGACAATGATTGTCTCAATTTCCTTTTAAGAACTACCAACTTCAACTTGCTGCAAAGCCTAATCTTTCCAGAAATGATTGTGCAAAATGTGTGTCAGATTCTTTCTGATATGTTTATTTGTCATGTTGAAGAGTTGAAGCTCTTTACATTGAAATTTATCTGTCTGACAGTTATGAAAACTTGTTTGTTGTTGTTTCTGGCACTGTTTTGTATTACTATAAATGATGAGATTGAAGTACTAAATGTGCAAGAAATGTTTGCTGATCTATACAACCAAATTCTTGAACATATAAAAGAAGCAAAATAGATGGGAGAAGTTATTTTCTTTCACTCTTTCTCTATGCAGTGTTTTTAGATACTTGATGCTCTCTGTATAAAATTCTATGAAATATGTGCTAGAATTTATAAGGGAAGGGTTGATATTCTTATCATATATTATCACTGGCTGATCCACAGATATTTTTTTTTTTTTTTAAATCTGGCAACTAGGGAGTTTGTTTTGTTGTTTTGCTTCTGGTTTTTTTTTTAAATATATCTAGATATCTATAAGGAATTAAATTTTTAGATTCTTTTCAGTATCTTCCTAAGCCTTGCTTATATGTATAACTGAAAGAATCTGCGCTTAGTCTCCTCTGTGTGCTGAGGAGGTTAATCTCCTTGGTAAAAGGAGATAAAGCAGGGGTCTGAGGAGCTGGGAAGATTGCTTCTATCCAGTTGTAACCATTTCCTTTAGTACACGTGTTTGAAGTTACACCTCAGTTATATACTGTAACATGAGGTGCATCTTTTTTCCCGATTTTTTTTTTTATTTTTTTTTTTAAACTCAGTCTTTTTCTGGAGATATATGAGATGTGTTGTCTTCCTATGTTGGTGTGGACTCCTTCAACTGTGGAGTGTTAATGGTCCTAAATACAGCTGTTGCCTAGAAACCCCATTATACTCAGGTAACATAGCAGAAAACCTAAATTTTGTCTGAAATTAGTGTAACCACGTCTGCCCTGTGCATACACATGAAAACTGAAAAAGGGTAGTGCTTAAAGTATGTAATGTCTGTTGTATTTGAACTTTCAATGTATTCTTCCTAACTGTGAAAATTGTAATAACTGTACACCTAATCTCCATCCACTTTCAATATCCTTGTTGAGTCATCTTATTTCTATCTTTGATTTGTATTGACTGTAATAGTAGTTATTTTCCATTATATTTTTCCATTATATTTTTTTAAAAGAAGTGGTACTGTTTACTTTCTTCTGACGTTCAAAATATTTATGCTTTGCACTTTTTCTTTTGAAGCAGAAAAGGCATGAAGATGTATCTGCAGTTGTTTAGAAGGCAAGGTGGAAAATAATTGAAACAGTGCAAGGATTCTTCCTGCCTCAGCATTTCCCTTATGTGACCTTTAATAAGGAAGAGTTCTCCTTTGCTATAGAACCCTGCCTAGAAACTGTTATAGAATAAGAGGACACAATTATTACCTAACACACCCTGTGACGTAAACATAATCACTAAAAAAATATAAAATACTGTTTTACAGGGTCGTGATGGAAGATGTTTTGCATGTAGTCTTTTATGTGCTCTTTAAATGAACTGTTGAGCTTTTTCATTAGAATAAGCTCTCTAAAGTTTTCCTTCTGTTTGTTAATCAGCTTTTACATATTAATTTAGCACTTACAGGAGCTTAACAAATCTTATTGCTTGTCTTATTGTTTTCTGGGGTATGCAAGGAGTCTGTTTAATGTCTTGATGTCTTTTGACTATTAAGTGGCCAATATCTTCAGCAGAGAGGATTTTGCTGGTTGGATAGTAATATTCTTGCTTTATAGATAGAAAAAAACAATAAGCATGGAGGCCAGACGCTTAAAAACTTTGACTGAAAATTCAGTTGAAAGTAAGCATGGATACTCTGTCATAAACATAGCTAGACTGAAAGCCTTTCAGAATTTTTTGTAATGCAGTTTTATGGTATTTTAGCAAACACAAGATTTTTACTGCTAAGTCTGGAACATGGTCTGGACTATCCAGATTCCATTTTCTCTTGCTAGGTAAATACATGGCTTATTTTCTGAAATTGTTAATGTAACTGCATAATGTATTTTTTGATGAGATGTGTGGTTTTGTTGTGCTTTAGTTATTGGGTTTTTTTGTTTGGTTTTTTGTTTGTTTGTTTTTGTTTTGTTTTATTTTGTTTTCCCCAGTTGCCTTAATACATTGAAGGTGGAATTGAATGAGCTAAATGTTTGAGTTTCTCGAGTAGTGTTTCAATACTTGAGAGCTGAGCTTAAATACAGTATTGTGAGTACCCTCCAGGGCTTTTGCAAAAGCTCCTAGAAGCCTTTTATTTTTTGGTATAATTGCTATGAATGTAGAGAGTTTATTTTTGCCAAAGAAATTTAATCCACCGTTTTTTAAAAGATCATTTCCATATGTAGTGGCTTCTTTAAGACTTCAGTTCCTGTTTACTTGTTTCAGTAAATACTGGCTTGTGAAAAGTGCTATGAAATTACTGGCTATGTTATTTTGCAGCCTGCTCAATGAGCTGTAAATTTTAGATTTTTTTTTTTTTCCTTACTTCTGGACTATTCTGAAAACGTGTCCTGATACTAATACTGAGCCTTTCAGAAAATACAACTTTAGTAATTTCATCTTCATCACTGCTTTAATTTGATTTGGGACGCCTTTTTTTACCTTTAATGTACTGCATTAGGTTTTTTCTTGGGAGTTTTTTTATCTGTTTAATGTGTGTCTTGAAGCAGAGGTGAGAACACCTCTCTTTCAAGGCAGTCATATCAACACATCAAAAACAGCAGCAAAGGGAAGCACTCTAGTGCTTTTTCTCTATATAACCCATATGCTATCAAGAGACATTTGAAGTCTGTGTGCTGTCCTATGGAAACTAAAATTTTCTTACTATTAACAGAGCTTTACAGCTATGATTAATGCAAAAGCCTGACTATTCTTACACAGGTCTAGCTATGGTGGCACGCTGTTTATTTTGGGGGAAATCCCTTCTTATGTGAAAATAAGTATGATGTCTGGCACAGCAGGTCTCTTGGTATTAGTAAGGTTGAAGCTCTTTACTAAGGCAGCAATAAAGCTGTTGAGGTACAGTTTTCCAGGGCTTCTGTGGCACTGCTTCTCTTTCATTTCTCTCATGTTGTTAATCCTAGACTGTGCCCTGTACCTGCAAACCTTGATAGTGTTGTTGTAGCTGGTTCATGAGGCAACCAACTGCCACTGATATGAAATTCATCTTTCCTCCTCTCTAATTATATTTTTGTGTTTTGTAGATTTGAGTTTGTACTATTTAGTGCATATGAGACTGTCCTATTAAAGAGTAAAGACTCAAAACATTTGCCCATTTGTGGAAGTGTCAGGGTATTTGGCTGAGGCCAGGTTTGCATCCCTGGAATGAGGAGATGAGTTTTTGGATGTGTAATGGCCAGTCTGCCTAAGACAGAGGTTGAAGCTACAAGCCAGGCTTTGAGGCATTTAAGAGGCAAATTCTGCAAGGTGTGATGGTCCCTCTTGTCATGCAAATTGCCCTCCCTTCCAGGGCTTTTTGACCTTGCATTTATGCAACTTTTCTCAGGTTTATTTTAAATGTGTGGTTTTCTTTTCATTGATTGCCTGTTCCTTTAACACAGACATACTCTTGGTTTTTTGCTAGTTTACAGCACTTTAAAAGGCAAAAACCTAGTTATAATAGTTATTAGAATGTGAAAGAATGATCAACACTTCTAGTCATTAATGTTAGTTGGGCAAACAAAAACACAGCAACTAAAAGTATTTAGACATAGGGGTTATCCAAGTTTGCCGTGTATGTCTTCAGGGAAATAATGAGTTATTGACAGAATATCAGAATAAAATATTAACAGGAAAATCAAGAACAGAAAATTGAATTATGGGTTAATGGTCTTCAGTTGAAGTAAGAGCTGGAAGCTCTACTGATTAGATAGAGTTGTGACTTCAAGGATGCACTTGAGAAGAAATATGGGAAGTTTGAAAGGGATATGAGAAAGACAGCCTCCGTGATCTGTAGTGCGTTGCATAACTAAACACTTAGTATGTAAACATAGGGGATTGCTTTCTAAAATAATACACATTTCAGGAAGAAAAATCCTCATGAACATTTTAGAATTTCTTGGAAGCTTATGGCCAATATGTACAAGCTTATATGAGACATCTTACAATAGACCTCTGGAGCCAGCCCTACACTATTGGTAATAATATTGCATACTAATTTGATTGATAGTCTATTGATATCTTCATTAGCACTTTATTTACAGATAAGGAGACTAAGATTTTTTTTTTCCCAATTCATATAAAAATAGTAGAGTACATCCCTGTAATTGGCCACTATTGAAATGGATTAAATACACAGTGTTTTTCTATGCATCTCATTCTATTAGATTTTTTCCCTCCCCTTACAGTGATTTTTACTCCAAACTCTTCTTACTAAATATTCACCTGACACTACGAAGCAAAATATTTCTGCTGAAGGGAGACAGCATGCATTAAGCTATTATTATTAGTCAGATTTAGAGGCTGGAGGTAGATGCCTAGAAAGATAAAATTAATTCTTGTCATGACTGTTTTGGCATCTAGAAATTTTATTGGTTTTCTTCTCAGTCTGCAGGGAGAAAGGAATGCTACTTTAAAAGACTCCTTTTAGCACCTAGGTTAATACACTACGCTGCTTCAATTGGAAGATGATATATAAAGGTATAAATATTTTTTTAATGGTGCATTAAAAATCACTGAATCCAATAAGGAACTGTTTCCTATTTCTGCTTTCAGGTGGCTCCCATAAGGGGAGTAATGCAGCTTCAGATTACTCTAAAAAGGGAAGAGACTGATTAGTATAGAACACTATATATATATGTATATAGGCTGGTTAGCATATGTTATTTAAACACTCTGTTCTTCTGGAAATCTCAGCATTAAGGAAGTAGTCAATATTGGAAGATGCTTTAGGGTCTATGTTTAGGTAGATTTCTCCACTTCTCTATGCAACTCCTTGTGTTAGAGTGTCTGTAAGCAGTTAGGTGCCTTTAAAATGTATTGTTCAGGAAAGTGGATTTCTCTTAGTCTACTTCTATCATCTGTCCTAAAATGACTGTGCTGTCATTCTTTAGGATTAATCAATAGGTATCCTATAGAGCTGTAAAGGGGTACCTTTATGATAGGTGAAATTTTGCTAGAATGAAATATGACTCTTGCCAGCACTTGTAGGTCAGGGTTTTTTTTTCCCCTGCGCTGAAGATGAAAAATAAGAATAAATGTAAAATTGAAATTCTCTTTGTGCAGTACAGTGGATTTGGATTTCTGGCCTCTCTCTTTCCTTGCTTAAACTTTTTATGAATGCCTTTAGAAAATGTCTGAATCTTAGGTTATATAAAGGATTTCATTTAATCATCTGGGCCAAACTTTTGATGACATCTGAATTTTTGTGGTATTTGTGCTTTGAGAAGCTTATGCATATATTGGTAAATTTAATAAGTCTATGTGTATGTCATGAGAACAACTGTACTGTGTCAGCTAGCCTTAATGCCAGAACACTAGACTCGTAGTCTTTAAAAATATAATTGCTGTTTCTAAATTGGCATTTGGGAGTAGTTTCTGAACATTGCCAATTCCTGAATTGCTCCCAAGAATGGTTTGGGAGAGCACTGTTTAATCCAGGCCAAAAACCTTGCCAGACAGGACTGTTGTAACAATTAAAAGGACAGATAATTGAATTCCAATGCTGTGGAACACTTAGAACTTCTAATGAAATAGTACATGTCTAGCCAACATAATAAGCTAAAAAGTGTTTTGGTTTTGTACATTTCAATGTGTCAGTTAACTTCAGAACTGTCACTTATCAGGGCACAGACAAACTGCCTTTTAATGAGGAAACATGTAATGAGTTTTAGCTGTAGACAAAATAATTGACACAGCCTTGAACAGAACAGTTCACTCGTGGCAAATCATCTCATGATTTTGTAAAATAGTATGTTTTCTTTGTTTTCATTTGTCTTCTATTTGTTTTCTGTTAATGTTCTGATTCATTATGTTAGACTATTTCAAATGTCAGAGTGCTAAGAGTTGGAGAAAAGTACCTTTAGACTCAGGATTAACCAGTGGTGAATGCATTGCACATATAATCTTCCTACTTATTGTCTTCTCCCACATTTGTTAAGGCTGTAGGTCTTTTGAGCATCTTCAGTGAGAGCAGAAACTGAAATCAAAACTTCTGGATTTCAGTTACCAACAATATGACAACATACATCTTCTGTAAAATAGTGATCATGTATGTTTCCCCACTGCTGGACAAATTTCAAGTGTTTAGATATCATGCATTCATGTTCAGTCCTTAAATGTTCATTGTTGTTTCTTGAGCACCTAATTGGTGCAATTATAGGAAGAATTTTATAGCAAAGAGTCATCTGCTGTAGCTGATACATTGCTATCACATGGAATTTGTTAAAAAATAGAAAATGTTAACCTTGCTGTGGGACTTCGTCTTCACCAGTTTGTGTTGTGGAAGGTTGTCATCCCTGTTCTGCATATTATACAAAAATTCAGTTTTCTGGTTTCAAGGGAAAAACATGAGATTATTGTCTTGAATTTTTCTGAATATTTGAGATACCTTAGAGCCTCAGAATTTCTGTGGCGAGCTGATTAACAAGAATGGTCCAAGTGCAATATGGGCTGACAAACGTACGACTGTCAATTAGCTCTTCAGTGGATCATCAACCATGAGAGGCAGAATATTTTGAGGGAGGGTAGATTTATAGAGCAATGAAAACATCAGCCACCAATACAGTTTTCTAACATAGGATTTCTGAAGTGATAAAGAACTTTGTGGAAAAGAAAAACAAAAATCTTGGGAAATTTGGGAAAAAAAATCTTTAAGAGAGGCATGAGAGAAAGGAGAGATTTGGGTACAGTTTTATGAATGATTTAAATATACTGTTATGAGATGCAGTCAATCACATTTCCAGTGTCAGCACCAACACTCCTTGGGCTGACTGCAAGTTATCTGTGCAAAATAAACAAAGCTTGAGCTATTTCTCTTGACCAAAAGCAATTGTATAAGGGATAGTTCTACGAACCTCCCTTGCACAAGCAATGCAATCTGAAAAATTTAGATCATCATTGAGCTTGAGGAGAAAGCTGGGGGGCTCTGTTGGCAATGCTAATTGGTTAGTGAAACTGCACTTCTTTGGCATTGCTTTGAAAAACATGGGGTCTGTCAGAAACATGCTGCTGCAGAGCTCTTTTTTAAAAAGAAATTGAACAAAACCCCCTTCAGACACTTATAAAAAATTATTTTGCATGTACAGATCAATCCATATATCTGGAGCAAGATCTTTCTATTACAGACTTATTTATGCACCTGTCATGCATCAGCACTTGCCTGGTTGCTGTCAAGATGTTTTTAATCTTAAAACTGAATGGCTTGACCTCAGGATGCTTGTCTTCTGTATTCCAAATGCATAGACGTGGTCTAACCACAGCTGACCTCCTCTCCAGAGACTGATAGAAAGGTGAGGGAAAGGAAAGCATTCTTAGAAAACAAGCAGATCTGTTTGACACACAGGATTCACAACATAATACTACATGAAAGCTACATCAGAGACTACCTGGAAGGGATATTCGAGAAGATAGTCACAGCAAGGGTTTTGAGCAATAACTTCTAACCTATCCCCTCAAAGGGGTTGTAGTGTTCCATCAGCATCCTGTGGAGAAGTATAGAAACAGTCCAGACAAATTGCTTCAGGATTTTTGCATTTTAAAATAGCTTATATGCAACTACAGGGGATAAATATCCAGTTATTTTACAGGGGGTGGGTTTTTATGTAGCAGAATTGGGCTGTGCTCAAAATTCAACAAGCAGGAAAGAGATGGTGAAGGAAATGGTATCTTTCAGCATTGTTGCTTTGAAACTTTGAAATGCATGCAGTACTGAAAAATAAGTCTTTACATATTGGCAAGTAGTAGTGCAGCTTATTATTGTATATCCTGTTTAAAACATGTTGGCAGCCTCCTAGTCAGACTTGGTAGTAAGATATTCCACACTTCGTGTGAAGCCTTCATTTTATCAGAAGAGAACATAATGATTTAAGGAGTTCTGACATTCAACATCCCTGATTGTGTGATCACTTTAATAATTCTCTTTATGTCATGGTAGGAAATTTGTTAACTTTATTAATACCTTATCTTGCACATCCATCCTGATAAGCTGACATTTTGTGCAAAATAATTCATTGCAGTACCTCATTTTTTTAGGTTTTTTTTTTTCCTCTTTCTGGGTGTATAAGGTATAGAGTTTAAAATCATACTTGTGACAGTGGAGGTTGGCTCAATGAGAGCTGCCTTTAAGATTCTTTTCATTTGTGACTTAATAGCCTACTGTTTTTTTCTGGTAACTCTATTTCTTCTTCCAGCAGCCAGTAGGTGAGGATAAATAGACTGAAATCCCAACAGAATAAATTATGTTCAAATGAAATAATCATGTGTCAGAAGAATGAAGGGTAATGTCTTGATTTATAATGTGATTTTTTCTGTTGGAGAGTGTGAGGTAACTGAAATATACATTTGATAGGCCAAACTGTCTTTGATTTGTAGTGATGTCATGGCTAATCCCAGACAGCAACAAAGCACCATGCAGGTGCTCACTCAGTGGGATGAGCTGGAGAATAAGAAGAGCAAATGAAAACTCATGGTTTGAGATAAAGTCAGTTTAATAGAGAAAACAAAAGCCACGTGCCCACAAGCAAAAGAAACCAAGGAATTAATTCATCACTTCCATGGGCAGGCAGGTGTTCAGATACCTCCAGGAGAGCAGGGCTCCATCACATGTAGCAATGGTGACTTATGACAACAAAGGTCTTCAGATCAAACATCTCCCTGCCCATTTCCCTCTTCTCCCCCCAGCTTTATAAACTGAGCATGATGTCCTATCATATGGAATATCTCTTTGGTCAGCTGTCCCAGTGGTATCCCCTTCCAACTCCCTCTGCACCCCCAGCCCCCTTGCCAGCATGGCAGTGCTTGAAGCTGAAAAGGCCTTAACACTGTGTAAGCCTTGCTCAGCAATAACAAAACGGCCCTGTCTTACCAACACTGTTTCCAGCACAAACCCAAGACACAGCCCTGTACTATCTATAGTGAAGACAATTAACACTTCTCCAGCTGAAACAAGGACAAATTGCTAGCTTTAGGTTCACTCAGACTTATTCTCTAGTATAAGAGTGTGTGATGGTGTCTTTGTCTAGACATGCATTATCTAACAACCCCATGTGGAACAAGTCATATAAATTATATTGACTATTTCATCATTAATTTGAAATAACTGAGAAGCCATTCATACTTCATTTTTTGAGTAATGAAGCATATTTAGGTTATTACTTCAATAAGAAAAAACTTAGAATTGTCCATTTCTTTCATTACAATTTTGGGCTCTGTTAATGGATAAAAGAGAACACAGAATGGTATTTGACACACATCAAACCTCATAAAATGCAGGACTCTCCTTCAGACATTTGTTCTTCATGGGATGTGGACTAGGTGGGGAATGGATGGGGAGTTGGAGGCATTTTCATGTAGGATAGTGTTTGACTGAAGTTTAATATAATACTTGATCCCAATTTAAGTGTTCATATTTATTGTGTTGCGCTACCACACCTGGAGCAGTTTCTGGTTCCATTAAAAGCACAGATCCTATGCTGTTTCTCAGGGAGCAGCAGATAAATGGTGAACATATCTTGCTGGTTACAACAGCTCTTACAAGAGGAAAAATGTATCTCATCTTTGAAGCTTATAAAAATAAGTTCTTTTGCATGTCAGTCTTGTCGTTTTTTCCCCTCTGCAGGACGAAATGAGTTTGGAGAAAATTATTCTTGCAGTGGAGACCTAAACAAGTATGTCTAAGGGGTAAAGAAGTGAAGCAAAAAAGAAAGCATGAGAGAGGAATATCTCTTAAATTGAAACATCTTGGCCTTCCCTCATATTACAATATTGCATTGTAACTGCAAGTGCTACAAGTCGTGCTACAAGCATGACAAGTGATGCCACCCAAAATGTGGCAGTAAAAACTTGCTCTGCAGTTGAAGGAGCTCTAGAATTGTGTGTTCTTAAAGAATGAAAGTTCTTCACAGTACGTAAAAAATTAAAAAAATTGATTCAGTCATTCTTTCTTTCCGTTTTATTTTTTGAAGACTTCTCCCATGATAAATTAATCTAGGTGCATTAATTTCTCCTTGCAACAGAGTTGCTGTGTTCTATGCTTTACCTGTAATTTCTTTTTTGCAGTATTAGGACTAACTTTGGAAAAAAGCAATTTGCTTTCCTGTATTCTATATAACCCAGTGGGATTAAAATTCCTGCTGGTATTACTGAATGCGTGTAAGGTAGTAGGTGGAGGAGCAATGTGGAGAAAAAGCAAACTGTCAGCTACCAGAGGCTGGAGAGAATGCAGGAAGTCTGCCTTTGAGAAGTCTTTACTAATTCTTACTACAGTTATCAGCCCATATGCTTAATTGCCAACTCAACAGCAGAAGGGGGCTGCAAAGGCAGGAATAGGCTTTGTGAAGCAGCAGACCTTGCTAGAATGGCTGGTTGCTCTCTCTTTAGATGTGGGCAAAGGAGGTGGTCTGCAGGCTTAGCAGCCTTTATTTATTTATTTATTTTAAACAAGAAGAAAAAAATCTAAATACACTGTAATCTGCAAATTGTGAGATTACTCACATACATTAGTCCATTTTCTATTCAGACCACCATTGTGAAACAAAAAACTCCTCTGTACAACTGGTTTTACATGTTAAATTGCAAGGCCTGTAGGAATTGAATTCTCAACAGTACTGACATTATTACCTAGTGCAGAATTGTCCTTAGCCAGATTAGTCTCTCAGGGAGGGACTACCAGGGAGTTATTTTGGCCCTTAAAGTGAGTGGAAATCTTCCTTAGGACATAATTAGCATTAAGTCTGTATATACAAGAATATATTCTGTTGTGTCACGGAGTCAATTAGGTTGGAAAAGACCTCTGAGATCAAATCCAACCTATGACCAAACACCACCTCGTCAACTGGATCAATGCATTAAGTCCCACATCCAATCTTTCTTTAAACACTTCCAGGGATGGTGACTCCAACACCTCCCTGGGCAGCCCATTCCAATGCCTAATCACCATTTCTGTGAAGAATTTCTTCCTAATGTCCAACCTGAACCTTCCCTGGTGCACCTTAAGACTGTGTCGTCTTGTCCTGTCACTGGTTACCTGGGAGAAGAGACCATGCCCCATCTGGCTACACCCTCCTTTCAGGCAGCTGTAGAGAGTGATAAAATCTCCCTGAGTATCCTTTTCTCCAGGCTAAACAACTCCAGCTCCCTCAGCTTCTCCAAGCCCTTCACCAGCTTGGTTGACCATCTCTGGACATGCCTCAATGTTCTTCCTAAATTAAGGGACCCAAAACTGAACACAGAATTCAACATGCAGCCTCACTAGTACAGGAGCATGATCACTACCTTCATCCTGTTGGCCACACTATTTCTGATACAGGCCTGGATGCTGTTGGCCTTCTTGGCCACTGCTGCCTCATGAGTCCAGTAAATGTGCAATGTCTTCCTGAAATTCTGCAGCTTAAGTAATGACTCAGACCCTTTCTCATTATTCTCACTGAATTATGCTTGGAAGTAAACTAATTTTGTTTCTGATTAGTTTTGTCTTTCCCATTCTTATCCAGTTAACTTGATACATGACAAAGAGCAAAATTCAATGCCAAATAATATTGTGGTATCAGTCTGATAAGGTGATGCAATTAGATTTGAACAAATTAACAGGAAAATAACAAATTAAGAGGAAAATAAAATATTCTAGCTGGCACTTGATACCAGTACTGAAGGCTTTGAGAATCAAAGGTAATCATACACTGACTTTAAGTCAACAAAGAGATGCACTTGGCTGTCTCCTGGAATCAAGTATTTAAAGTTCTGAAATAGTTAACTAACAGGAGAAAACAGTATTAGCTGAGTAAAATTCATATTATACATTTATAGACTTTATAGATATTGAGAAACTGCATTGATGATTTACTTTGTGGAGTGGGTTTTATCTCATTAAACTGATTGTGGATGTGACTTTACCGCAAAAAAGAAAGGGGAAGAGACAAAACTGAAGGCAGTAAAATACCAAATTCTGTAATGTACTAACACCTCAATGATGGCTACTTTTCCTGGTATGATGTGGCTGTCCTGGGCAACCAAGGACATCCAAGCTGCTTGTCCATTATACAAATTCCTCCCCTACTCCCATTTGCATTATGGCTGAACTTGAATCTGGATTTGATATTTGTGTGTTTCATCTTGTTTAAATGTTACCTTTGAAGGAAGGTACTCTTTCTAACTGAATGTGCCTGATGCTCACCAATCTTCCTTTGGTAGCTTTTTTGTCTTTATGGTTATGGGGGCTAGGGAGTTGGGGAATATTATTTTGACTTAAACCTAAGAACTGAGGAAAACCTGAAATCTTGAAGAGGAAATCTACAAATCTGGTATAAGAACTATTTTTCGCTAGTTATGGTGCATCAAACAAAAATCTGAGAACATTTATTGTGTTACAAAGTGGACAAGAAAGAAAAACTCGAGAAAAAAGTATTAGTTGGAATAAGAACAGGGAGACCTATGTTACTACACTTAAACTTTGTGTTTCTTAGTGAGTGATCTCTCTGTATTTAGCATATGAAAGTTTTTGGTGCCAATTTGGATCATTATTCTTTATAACAAGAACTTTCTTTAAAAAATGAGTCAGAAATTATAGAGAAGCTGTGTTTCTATCGTATTTTTGGCCTTGCCATACATCTGCAAGGAAGCTGTACGTACAGGAGGAATAGTTCAATGAGGGTGGCTAAATAACTTCAGAATAATCCAGAGATGATCAGTATGACAGAGGCTAGCATTTTCCTACAGGCTTGAGTTGCTCCTTGTCATGGATTCTTTGACTTTATGAAGCCAGTTCAGTATGAGGTCTCACTGTACTTTACTCTTTTGGACATCTGTGAGACATACAACAAATTCTTAGTTTTTGCAGTCATGAACTCTAGAAAAATCTTTCCTGGGTGTCTTGCAGCAACTGCCTTCTCAAATTCACTTCAGGTGTTTCTTTATCAGGTAACTAGACATCTGTTTTAATACAGTGGCATTGCCATACCCAGCCATTGTGAATACAAACAACATCTGAAACAAAACAAAAAACAAACAAACAAACAAACCCCCAAAAAACAAAAACAAAAACACAACAACAACAACAACAACAAAAATCTAAAAAAAAACAACAAAAAAAACCACAAAAAAATTGTGGGGAATGCATTTTGAAAAGGTTCAGATACTCTTCTCATAAGATGATGACTTTTGTACCTCTTGTTATACCTCTTATTCTGACCACTGAGAGAAAAAGAAACATTCTCTGCTTGCCTTGTTTTGATACTGCAGCTTTAAAATACTAAAGTTTTACATTTAGTCTCTGAAATTAAATTGTTATTGATATCCAATCATAAGATTTAGTCTCTGAAATTAAATTTTTACTGCTATCCCGTCATAAAACAATCCTTGAGCCATTCAATTGAAAACTGATGGCAGTACAGCTTTTTGAATACATACTGTTCTTGCAGTGCAGTTATAGGTTTATCCATAGAAAACTTTTGAGGAAATATTTACTACATAATACTTTTTTTTTTTACTATTGCAAACACATTAATGTAGCTGATTTCTGTCACTTGGTTATGCAATGCACAGACAGTCATTACCAGCTCAAATGGGGAAATTAAAGTATTTGGCAATGGACTGTTCTTTCTAGTACAAGAATGTTAAAATATTTTGTGACAGGAATAAGGTGGCTTTGAAGTATTTCAATTGTCATAGAAGCTTGTGAAAAGGAGTTCTAGCCCTTCATTTTGGCCAGACAGTTACCAAAACTTCCCTTAGTCTGTTCATTTAAATATCTTTATTTAAATAAAGATTACTGATTACTGATTACTTCTGTAAGTTACTACTTACTCCATTAAATATAAGAACTTAGAGTTTTGTCTACTTCATAGTTCAATCAATCTTCTTTGTCCTGAGATGAAGGCAAATTTATGAAATACTTGGCATAATAGTGAGAAAAGCTACTCAAGTACACAAACCAGAAATGTTTGTCAAGTAGAGAAGAACCAGGCCATTGCTTTGGATTTTTTTAGTCCAAAAAAAGCTTGTTAGAGTCTCAGAGAGGGAGAAGGAGGAGAGGAAAACAATGTAAATTAAATAGTGAAGAAAATATTTCTCTTCTTGCTTTATGGGAGGAAATTCTAAACTTTTTAAATGGAGTAATTTACCTTTCCAGCTGGTAAGTTCAACTATTTCCAGAGTTGTCATGTTCTGTTTGGTACAGAGAGAGAAAAGGGAATTCTGTTGATCAAATAAGAAAGAAAAAGCATTGTATTATAGAAGGGAAAGAGAAGAAGAAAACATTTGTGCACAGTGCTCATGAATTTAATTTTATCCCTAGTAATTTCATGTGACTGTTTATTAAACTTGAAGATAATTTGTTTGAAGTAATTTTAGGCAAAGTGAATAAAATAGTTAAAAGAAGAAGAAACAAAAGCTCCACTGTAAAGGCTTACATTGGTGGACTTTGAAAGGAAGAAAAGGTAAATACTATTTCATTAATGGGGAAAAGTGATATGTGGTTACCAAAACAGACTAACAATAGATTATGTTTACAAACAAAAACCTCAACTGCAAAAAACGAAAAAGCACACATACAGTCATTCCAAAAGACAGACTTATTCAGAGCAGCAGGATTAAGTGAGGAGGATGGTCAGCTTTCTGTTCCACCTACTACCCCCTAGGAACATAATTATTAAAAATGTTGTTGTATTGACTGTAATTCTACCTTCTGACAGCATCTTGAACTTGTAATATGAGCAAAATACTAGCACCTAACAGTCACTTTTTTCCAGTCTGTGTATTGGCAGTAAACAGCTGAATGTCTTTGACATGTCATATGAAAGATAATAGATATGTGGAAATTAGATGAAAGTCCAGTGTGGTGACTTTCATGGGATGCCTGAATGCTGATAGCACAAGTGACACTAACTAGTTTGTTGTACTTGTGGTGCTCACATAGTTAAGCAATGTCAAGGTATTTTCTAGTTCAGGTCTTAACTATTAGACATGCCTTAACAGTGTCAAGATCTTCACGTTGGCTCTCAGATAAATTACACTTGATAGATAACTTGTTCCTGTAATCTGCATTATTATAGTATTATTAAAATTAATAGAATATCTGTGTATCATTAGTATTATTACAAGTATAGTAATATATTTAGTATTATTATAATAATACTGTTATCTTAATATTTTTGTCCAAGATAAACCTAAATTACTAATACCTCCAATAATTTTAAGTGAGAAATGTTTATTTGTATGTTTCCTTATTATTACTGCATATATGTAACCCTTTAGATGAGGTCAGGCATACAAGGAAACCATTCTGAGGTGACAATAAGCTCAGTTACAGCCACTCGTGTGCATGCTATGATAACATAAAGGTTGCAAAACTACCCAAGCTAGCTGAGCTAAGGTTCTGAAAAAGGACAACTAACTCAAATTTCTTTCAACTGAAATGCATCTATTCAGCAGGAGAGAGGTAATTCATTGTATTTGAACTCATAATTATGTTGCCAAAAAATGAAACAAGACAAATCCTTTCTGAGATGGATACTTATACAATATATCAAAATCTCCAAATACTTTGATAATTTCAAAAAGGAAAAAAAAAATGTATTTTAGAGCTAGATAGGGCAAAACAGATAAATCTAGAAATCTTACTCATGCTTATCAAATTACAGAGAAAAAAAATATTTTTTCCCAAATTTAAAAGGAAAAAAAAAAAATTTTTTCTTTAGAATCTATTTTTCTAACGTTTTTTCTTTTGATTAGTTCAACTCTTTTTTTGGACAATTCTTGGTCGCATGAAGGTAATAGATTACTCATAAGAAGCATTACTTTGATACAACTATATGTTATATTCTTATTAAACACTGAATATGTTTAAGATACAGAATTTCTGTGTGGTTTTAAGTTGAATATCTTTGCCACTAACTATGGAAAAGGATGATCTTTAGTTAAATCGCAAATAGGTTAGCATGTATGTGTCTCACTTACCTGTAACGAGGCTTTATAACAACCAAATGAAGCAAGGACAGTACTTTGAGATTTGAAGGGAAAGCTCTAATTTTAGTGCTGTTCCTCAATTATTGATGTCTTAAGCACTGTTACTAAAAAAAAAAAAAAAAAAGAAAAAATTTTGGGAGTTTTTTAATTTCTGAATACCTAATTATTCCCCAAGATTATATGTTTGTTCTTGGACAGGTAGTTCATAGAATAATTATCTTATTATAACAGAGAATCGTGTTAATTTGCCAAAAGATGAGATGGCAAAATAAAAACTGAATGCTTGGACTGCTGCTGAGACTGGAGCCACTGAAGAGTATGCTGTAATGACATCATGAACACTCTCTCTTAGCAAAAAAACACAAAAAATTCCCAAACCAACCAACCAAAACTCCAAAAACCCCCACAAAACCCAAATACCAGATGTTATCAGGTGAAAGACCAAATTAATAATGCATACGATCTTAATATTACCAAAGGAGGAAAAAGAAAAGATATTTTGATAACTTATAGGTGTCACTGACCCTATCCAGAACTGATTTTAAACATTAAGGTTTGAGCACTGATGCAAATTACAATTCTCTGATGCTTTTATTTCATTAGAGCTTTGCTAGTGGTCTGGGTGACTGGATGTAGAATAAAATAAGACTGATTTCACTGAAGTGAGAAAGGCTACACACTTGATAATTAAAAATGTCAAAATTAAGTTACTGGGAAAAAAAATAAGATACAGAACTTACAAGAAAATACATTAAAGCAGGAATTTAAAAATTGCATAGGTATAAGAAGTCAAACAAATGACCAGGTAAAAACTATTCTAAAAAGCTCAATAATGGACCTCTACCTGAGCCATAACCCAGGGATGTCCCACTGTTCTGGGAAAAAAAAAAAATACTATATTCTGGTATAAGTGACTCTACATTCTGTAAGGCCTTTAGAAGTAATCCTTCTGTTCTGAATACTGGGAGGATCTTGGCTTCTGTCCAGTTCTGAGCTTTGCACAGCACAACTGGAGAAAGCTCAGAGAGGATAATGAGGGTGACCATAGGTCAACCAAACATGGCTTACAACAAAAATATGATTCAATTATTGTTATTCGGTTTAAGATTATACTTCTTAAATATGTAAAATACTAATGCAAAGAGAACTGGAATAATTCTTTTCCATGTCCATGGGAAGATAAAAGATAATTAATTTCTGAAATGGTAAGAAAGATTAAGGTTAGATATTTTTAATTTTTTTCAAAATGCTTAAGTAGGTAAGCACTGAAATAAAGTGCCTGGATGTAGTTTCTAACTATGGAGGAGAAGTAGATAAGCAGGTCACAGAAATTATGTAGATAAAAAATTAATGTACGGAAATAGACTTAAATGACAATGCAAACTGTCTTTAAACCCTGTAATTTCATGGTAAATGAGGAATAGGTATGTCAGTCCTTTAGCCTGAAATAATAGAAAACCTTTCAATTATCTTCCTCTCACATTTGTGTCAAATGCACTTTTTTTCTCTCCCTCTGTAGCTGCTTGTAACCTTCTCTGGCTGTTCCTGTACTCTCAATCTCCTATATTCCTTATCTGTAACAAGATAGCAGCCAGAATACTTCAGTCTTGCTCATTCTTTTCATCTTGGGATTCAGGCATTAGAAAGGCTACCCCTTGCTATCACAGCAGAGAAATTACCTTTGGATGATCCCCACTGAAGAAGGTAAGGTTGCTGGAGTTTTGTTTAGCTCTTTGTTTGCCTTTTTCCCAGTGATCATTTTATTTTCTCCTTGGTCATGAAGTTAGGATGAACATTCATATATAGTAGTCATTCATTTAGTTCACCCAACTGTTTTGTTCACATGTTATTAAATGTTTCTGATATATTTTAAGGATTTTTGTGGTTTTTAATACCAGGCCAACATTTTTCTTATCCAGAAACAGTTCTCTCCATTAATAGTGTCCATCCTATTGATTTGAGAAATTTAGCTGGAATGTGCAGAAGACAAATGAGTTTCTAAAGCACAAGATGGTGTTTGTCAAAAGGTATATAGTTTTATCAGTTATGATCTAATTTACCTCCTGCTTTTCAATAAATCTGTTTGTGTTGGCCGAGTTAAGCTTCAACTGTTTTTCAATTGACATAGATATTGATGCATTTGCTCTTTAAATTCAATACTGCTTTGGACTGTACCCTGGACCTGTGTACCAGAAACACACAAACCTTCGTAAGATCTGTAGACCATTGTAGGTTAAATGTATTTGGAATAGGAAGCAAATGTTATACTTTCTAAGGAAATGATAACTCATTTACCAATTTCACCATCTTTTGTCTTTACGCAACAAAGACCCCAAGCCTGTGACTGAAAGATATTGAGTCGTGCCTTATTGTGCAAATATTTCTGCTGACTTTCTTACAATTCCTTTGGTTTGTAAAATTCACAGAAGCTGAGATTCTCTTATGCCCTCGTCTTCCCCTAATTTTACAAATCTTGATTCAGTTTGGCCACTTCAACCCATTAACTACTGAATGAATAATGAACAAAATACTGTCTTTAATACCTACTTTCTGTGAAATGGGCATCAAAAAAGAATGTTTACTTTCTAATAGACTTGGGGTACTTCACAGTATTTTCAGTCCTGAGATGAAGATAATCCTGAGCAATCATCATGAATACTGAGGATCTATGCTCATATATTAAAGTCTGTGGATGCTAGGGACACTTGATAGACTCTGTCTTGGTTCTCAAAAGTATTTTCCCTCTAAATTCAACTTACATGCAGCTAAGTCCAAAAAATGGATTGAAAATATTAATTTTTATGTTCATGATTTTATCCCAGTAAATTTTTGGGGGTTTTTAGAGATTAGTTAGAAAGTGGAGTTGCTGGGATTTTGATTAGCTGGGAAGGCATTGGGCATACATTCCCTGCTTTTTTATTTCAGGGAAAACACTACTACCAATTCTTTATTTTATCTTGCCAGTCATACATCCTTATTTGCAACAGTAACATTTATATTCCAGGCAGTGTGTGGGATGTGCTGCTATTTGTAAACCATTCTAATTAACTTATTCTCCAGCTTAAGTATCATATTAAGTAAACAAAAACTAATTATCATCTGGTTGTAACAGAATTAATCTCACTCCTTTCATTGACTTCTCATCACTTCTTCATTGCTCTGAAGGAAGAGCGCTTGATTTCCTTTCAGACTGCAAAGATATTCAAGTAAAGATAAATCTCTTGATTTTTATTTTTAATAAAATATGATAAAACACCTTGGCAAATACATAATTCTACAAAAAGATAACCTAAGCATTTTATTGCTTCTAACTTCAGCTTCTTTTCTCCCAAGAGATGTGCAACTTCTTTACATTTAAACAAAACATGTCATAAATAAATGTCATAAAACATGTCATTATCATAAATATTAAGATATAATTGTAAGCTTTAATAGTTAGGTTATTTGTACTGTGATTAATAACAGAGACCTGGATGCTTTTTAGGTGGCCTCTAAGAGATGCTTTTCGGTGTTGAAATTGCAACATACTTGCACACACTATGCTTCAAAGACAAGGGTACTGGCTTTGCTTTAGAAACAGCATTTCCTGTCTTTCCATGATGACTTTCCAAAAAGTAAAATCCATTCGTAACTTTGTACTGTAAGAAATAGTCCTTTCTAGAATGTCAGCATAGGAGGAGTATATGGACTGAAATACAGTCTTAATCGTGTTAGTGAAAGGGATCCATATTTCTGCTTAAAACAATTTTTAAAATATTCATGGGTTTTCACTTCCTGGTCTGCAAACTGAGGGACCAAGTTAAAAGTGACTTTCCATTTAGGAAGGAGGCATTGGTAGGCTGTTTCCTGAATGGCCTTACCAGTAACTTGTACTGTAGACAGTGAACTGTGACAGAAAAAGTACCTCTGTATCTTGCGGTCTTTGTCAGCCCCAACATCTGCAGCTCTGAAGGATACTCTAGAGAACTAGTCTGGATCTTTCTGTTGCCAATTTTGCATACTGCTGCAAAGCATTGAGAAGTCATAGTTTCCAGAAAGTTATTCTGTTTATGGAATTGTTTCA